>MU107096.1:0-67428 GCA_012274485.2 Sinapis alba | reverse complement strand
TTGATGTCTATCCCTACATGGTTATCACTATCTTCAAGGGCTTCAGAGCTTGCATTAGTGTCAAGCTCTATAGCAAGTATATGATTCTCGGTTTTGTTATCATTCGTCCTATTGAATATCCCTAGATAAGATGTTGCTGCGCCATACCTTAGATCATTGATGGTGGGAGAGACAACGAAAGCCATTCCTTGACCGTAGCTGGTACGCTCTTCTGGAACGATTGCAAAGACGAACTCGGTGGAGAAAGAGAATGAAGAAGAAGAGTTTACGAAAGCTATTGGCGTTCTGTGAAAGGCGTGTCCAGTGGCTCTCTTTGAGCTATTAGTAAGTTTCAATCTGCCATCTTTGGTAGTTGCCATTCCGTCAAGGTATAGATCTGCTTTCCTGAAGTCGTAATGCACAAACTGATCACCATCTTGAGCTAACACCGTAGAGATTGCGTGGACTGAAGCTAACATCCATAAGCTCAGAAATTGTATAGCTCCTGGCATCTTCCTAATTTTCTTAGAATGTTTTGGGGTACTAACTAACTAACATAACATGCAGAAAATGTCAGTGCAGATGAAAACTAACAAAGAAACTAAGAGTTGACCCTAGGGAAGGTTCCTATCTTCTGACTTTGCTAATGACATCAGCTACACAACTTCTTCTAGTTGAACTGGTCTTGGTCACACTCCTTATGCACGGTAACATTTATTTGGCTGTGTCTCTTCGAGACAAAATGAAAATACTTCTGACCAAATCATACAAGTTGAATTTATTTTTTCACTTCATATATTTTATAAATAAGCTGGAAACATTTAATTACAGATAAGTCGTCGTATAGTTTCATAATATCGAATACTGATGTTGAAAACATCAACAAACTAAAGACGTAATCCTCATATGCTACAAGATTAACGCCCTTTGCATCAAAAAGATAAAGACACTGAGACTGAAAACAAAACTTTGATATAAAGGAAAGAAGAAAGTATGAATCCAAACATGTTGTTAAGCACTACCAGTGTTCTTGAGGAACAACACCTGAAACAAGTCAGTTATGTACACCTCAAAAAGGAAACAAAAAGAAAAAAAAAATAGCAGCTTTGAGGAAGAAGGGTGGGGGAGGCATTGCGGTTGTAAACCCAACCCAATGCATCTAGAAGCAAACAAGATCTGCAGGTACCCGACATGGCTACACTGTTCCTGAAAAATGTAGGGGAAGTTCACTAATAATCCACCATTAAAGAAGAAAACACAAAATGACTCATCTTATCTTGAGCACAAGATTCAAAAGCATAAATTCAAAATATTAAAAAGACAGCTTCATAACACAGGAGGTATACTAGAGCATATATACTGTAACTTTTCTTAAAACTTTTTTATTATCCAGAACGTACAACAACAGTAAACTGTTAGAAACAATAAAGGATTGGAGTTTCTTCCCATACATGCTTTCTTCCATTCTGTTGCCCTATACAATCACTATAAGAACCCTCTTGTAAAAGAACAATATTGATTCCACATTGCAGGGAAGTATTGCCAACACCTGAAGATAAGACTGTTAAGGATCATAAGGAAAGAAAAAAAGAATGAATCCTTACTGATACTAACAAAATTTACTATGTGTTGACTTTAGATTTCTTATCTCCATCAAATGCTCATCAGATGATATATTTAGAGAAAGTCGGAGATCGGTTAGTGATGCTTCCTGATCCCAATCCAAAGGCCCCAAAGCAAATAACTTCCCCAGTGTACTACGGTATGTGTATAGTTCAGGCCTACATGACCTCCTCCTCACTGTTCCACCAGTAGCTTCTTCTATCCATCTTTTTGCATCACTACTGCAAGAGTCGGCTTCTTGACTAGAAGAGCCATCTAGAAAAGAAGTCGAGGTATCACTCTCATCATCATATCTAATAGGGCTACAACTACCAACCGAGCATGCATCACTAGTATCATTATAGACTGAGCTTCCTGTACCAACAACAACACATTCACTAGACCTTTTTGATCTTACCCTGACCATTTGACGGAAACCATTGTTAACACAAGCAATATCACCTTCCTCCATGGATCGCATCTTCTTCTTAGAACTTCCCGTGAATGATTCAGCAGACTCATACCAATCACAGGGTGCAGGTCTCTTCATCACTCTTACAGAAACAACACTCGTCTCATGTGGCTTTAGATTCTGGTTTACATCTGATCCAGTCAGCGTCGACGACTTCACAGAACAAGATACCTGCGAGATGATGATTATAACTCCATTAGCACTCATTACTTTAAAATACAATACGTTAAAAAGAAGAAAAACTTACCTTCCCAATCGTAACCCATGTTTCATGTTGCCAACGTTGTCGAGCCCTGAGGTTAACTTTATGAACCGTTAGCTCCAGAGGTGCACCAAGTAACCGAACCACATAGTATCTTCCAACAGACAACTCCTCGAGGACCGTAGCGGTTTTCCAAGAAACGTTATCAAGAACCTCAACAAGTTCACCAGCTTCCCATCTGTCCACATCAATTTGCGGAGGACAGGGCCTGATGCTCTTCCTTGCAACTCTCTCCTCCTCCAACGCAAGCCGGTAAGAGGAGTAGTATCTAACAATATACGTGCGACCATTCCCCGAGAGAATCTCGGCTGCTCTCCACGCACCATAAGGTGCCTCTTTGAGGCTCCTCAAAACCTCAACTCTACTTCCTTTTCTGAATCTCATGAAAGCTCACTAACCAAAGCAGTAGTTGATCTGAAAGAAAGAATCAATCTATCAAACTTTAGTTGCTACATTCAATAAGAGAGTGACAATAGCAAAACCAATTTTATATCAATAAAACCAAAATCATTGTAAGAAAATAGACACAAACTCTGAAGAAAACAACAATTAATTCCAGTACAATCTATAAGAAAACAGATAGAACAGAACATCACAAGATTAGTCTGATGATTACATAATAACAAAACGTGAAATCAATAGACCAACTACCATGTTTCGTGGTAATCAAGGGTGTGAACATGAGTATTGACACAGATGAAGAGGATTATACCTTTTTCAAGGCAGTAGGCAGTAGGCAGGTTCGATCGCCTTAAAATTTGGGGATTAGGGTTTCACGTTGATGTCAATTATACAATGAAACTTGGCTTCATGAGAGACTAGCAAATTTATACGGGCATTATTATCCTACATATGTATCACATATCACAGTTTAAAATAAAATAAAAATTATTTTAAAATAATTGATACTCTCATTATTCTAAATAAAATTTAATATCATTTAAATTTTGTGATAATTATAAAATATTCTATATTTTTATTAATTGAATTATTTTTATTTAATAATATTTTTATGTAATTAAGATAAACTGTATTCTTTCTGTTAAAACTAGTTATATTGAAACAGATAGATTATTTATTAGTATATGTATTTTTAGTTGAAAATAGTTTTAAATGACAGTAAATCAATTTTTTCTTCTCACAAGTAAATTTTATTTAATATGATAAATTATCATTTTATTTATTTCACTAATCTGTTGATTACACTAAAATTAACAGAAAAAGCAAAAAAATTAAATCAATCATCAATGATGTGGTTGTCACCGACAATTGCTTTCATTTCGTCATCATCAGCTCTAGCATCGTTCTGCTTCGTCGTCCCTCAGTTACGCCTCATCATTTATATCGTCGTTCATTAGTTTTGATGTCATTCCTTAATTTTGACAATCTCTTTCAAGTTCGTCGAAAATCAGTTACAATAGTTTCCCTCAGTTTTGCCCAAGTGACAACACGAAAAGCCAGAAACATGTTGATAATATTATCCAGGACAAGAAGTATACAGCATTCACGACATAACTGATCATAACTCTGAATACAAACAGAAACTGAGATTGATCTACGACAACAATATGGTATAAAAGTTGCTGCTTTTGATGCAGGTATTCTGGGGATATGTTTCAAGGAATTGGATAAAGAAAAAGAAGAGAGCGAAAAGCTTTTAAACGCAATAGAATATACCTCGAGTTAATCACCAATAGTCATTGCAGTTGCATTCTCCATCTTTGATATGGTGGAATCTCTTTGCATCTCGCATGACCACTGGTCTACCAACTATATCCGCCATAATCTTGAACGCGTTATGACAATCAATACACACACGAAGGTTTTTCAGGATCGTGAATTGATTACGAGGTGCAGTGTTGAGAAGAGCACGAGCAAATGCTATTCTCTCGCTATGAGCAAGAAGTGCAGTCTCTTTACTCTCTTCGTCTACATCATGCAAAGAAACTTTTGTTTGACAGACATACCCTCTTTCTACCATATGCGTCCTTAAGTTTCTCAATAGCTGTAAAAGTTCATCGTTCTCAGGTAGATTGGTATCCCCTGCCTTATATTCATGCGACCTCCTATTAGTTGTGATTCCGCCAAGAGCATGAATCCCTGATCTTTTCTTCAGACTCGCTTTCTCAACATCTGATGCCTTAACTGGAAGATAACCGTCTCTTGACTGTTGGTTCAATCGTGTAGGATCTATCTCCTCAACAATCTCAGCACACCGATCTCCAAGCTCTAGATCCCCATGTACTCGAGAAAGGTTCATCAATGTTTCCCACAGATCAACATTTGGCTTCATGGGCATTCTCTCAACAAATTCTAAAGCCTCGTCTAATAAACCTGGTAACGCAAACATCTCAACGACGCTTACATAGTCCTCCATGGTTGGGATGATGCCGTAGTCTCTGGACATTGACATAAAGTGCAACAATCCCTCATCAACATCACCTAGCAAACCACATGCATAGAACACTCCTCTGAACAGTCTACCGTCGGGTTTGTTTCCTTGGCTTTTGAAACGAGTAAACATATCAATAGCGTCTTCTCCTAGTCCATTCTTTGCTAAAAATCTTATCATAACGTACCAAGTCTCGAGATTCTTCTCAGGCATTTCCTCAAAAACACTCGAGGCTTCATTCATCAGCCCACAGTTGGAGTACATTTCTATCAACACGTGATAGGAATTCACATCTAAACCGCAACCTAAAGAACTAATCTTCCCGTGAACAACCTTGGCTTCTAATGAAGCCTCTACTTCCCCACAGAGCTTTGCTAATCGTATAAGCCTAGCGAAATCCACAACATGGCTCAAACTAGCCAAAATATCCATCGTATACATAGCCCTTTTAACATTTCCCTGTCTGCAAAACGCATCGAACTCCTCAATCACAATGTCAGTATAATACTTCAAGTAGTTTGGATCTGAATGGTAAACCAAAGCTCTAATCTTCCTGTGAAGAGAGACCTTGGCTTCTTGCAAATCGTTGGGTTCTAGAGAAGGATGTTCTTCTCCACATAGATGTGCTAACCGTAAGAGCCTAGCTAAATCCAAGACATGACCCAAATTCTCCAATGATTCCACAGAGTTTAGAGCCATTTTGAGATGAAAATTTTCGCAATATGAATCAAAATCTTCAAGCATTTCTTCAATCTTGTTATTACCTGAATGCCAACCATTTCTGTAATCAGAGTTTGTCAAATAACTTGGATTATCGTTCCAAGTGCTGCTGGAACTGAAGTTTCCTTGAGAATAAGAAGCCCAGCTCTGACTTTCACTAACTTGGCTTCCATTAAACCCTGCTCTAGGGTTGGAGATAAGGGATGAATCATGGACTTGGTATTCATTAGGGTTTAAAAAACCTAACCTTTCAACAGCCGTGCTGAGATTCCTCAGGAGACTTTCAGAGGAAGAGTTAGGTAAGGAGAGAGCATAATTTGCTCTGGGAAACAACGATAGCTTCCTATACATCAGAAAGAAGACCAGAGACCAATGGTGACGGAGAATCTCAGACCGGCGGAAGTTGTGTGGGAGGGGGCGGCGGCTACGAGCAAAGATACTATCGGAGATGGATTATTTTGGTTGGGCCTATGTGATGAAAGTCATTTGGTTTTAGATTAGTTCGGTTAGCTTAAAACGATGCTGAACTGAAAACCGAATATAAATCCGGTTCAATATTCAGTTAGTCCGGTTTGTGAAAACTATCAAAGTTTCCTGATTAAAAACCTGAATAATTTCGGTTAAAAGTCGATTCTGGTTTGATTTGATTTTTTTTTATTTTACAAGAAATTCAAACCAATTGATTGCTGAGGCGAACCGAACCGAACCGATAACCATTTTTTCTTTTAAAAATTGCCAAGTTGGACCGAACTCGAACCTGAACCTTAAGTTCGGTTCAAACCCGCAGGCCTAGCAAGACTCTCGTGGAATTGGAATCTGCTTCTTCCTAAGTCATCACCGTTGGGTAAATCATCATGCTCCGTCGCCTGTTTCTCCGGAAAATTTCCGCCGCCGCAACGGAATCGAAGTTAGATCGTCAAATTCACGGATTCGATCAGCGAGTATATCATCTTTCCTTCTGGATTTCTATGCGAAATGACTTCTTTTTCCTTTTTGGTCGGTTCCGTGATTCTTCAACGTTTAATGTTTTTTGGGTACAGAGAGGAATACACAGCAGGAACAAGAAGGCAATGGAGTACGTAGCGAAAGGATGGAGCGCGATTAAGGAAGTTGATAGAGTCATTGATTACTGTGAACTCAATGATCGACGCCTTATCCCTCTCCTTAGGGTATATTATTACTCTTTTCAACTTCTGCCTTTTCTAACGATCGAATCCTTGTTTAGTCATAATAATGTCTTTGGTGGTGTTCACAGGGAGCTAAAGAGAACTTTGAGCTTGCTCTTGAGGCTGATAGTCTCAACACTCATGCTAGATTTTGGCTTTCTAAGTTGCACTTGAAGTATCATGTTCCTGGTGCCTGTAAAGCTATGTAAGTATATCCAATTGCTTCTTCTGCTTCTTTCATGGAAGATCAACTATGTCATTTACGCAATGCTTGTCTTTGGTTGTCATAGTGGAGCTGCTTTGCTTGTCGAGGCAGCAGACATGGGTAATGCTGATGCTCAGTATGAGTTAGGTTGTCGTTTAAGAGTCGAGGTAAAGCTTCCTTGTTAATATTCTTTACCAACTCTTAGAGTTTTATTACTGATAACCTTAGAAATGGAGACACTTCAGAGCTTTCTCTTTAGTGGCACCCTTTAGCTGAGAAATGTCTAGGAATCGTTTTCTCCCACTCTTCCTTTCATACTAATCATTATCTTCTCGCAGAATGATCATGTCCAGTCAGATCAGCAAGCGTTTCATTATATAGAGAATGCGGTTGATCAGGTACAAATCAGTATATATTCCAGCTCTGAGAATTTTGAATCAAACATAAATTTTCAGATAAATCTCACCTTTTAAGAGTTGGTAACTTTGCAGCTGCATCCAGGTGCCCTTTATCTTTTAGGGATAGTGTATCTGACAGGAGACTGTGTGAAGCAAGATAGGGATTCCGCTGTATGGTGTTTCCACAGGGCTTCAGAGAAGGTAATAAGCTTTATGTTTCTGCTCTCCGCTTCATTACTACTGCTTCTTGTTGTAGTTTCCATAGTTTTGAGTCGCAATATGTTTCAGGGACATGCCGGTGCTGCTATAGCGTATGGATCTCTTTTACTTAGAGGTTAGTAATATCCTCTTTCGACACACACCCTCCTTGCTTCTTTTATATCAGGCTTTGACGATTGTTCATGACTTTCTAGAACTTAGGAACACAATAAATATCGTTTCGTTGCTTGCTTTTCGAGATTACTTGTTGGTTAAAGATGTCAACAACTTTACAGGTGTGCAAGTCCCGGAATCTCTAACAAGAATGAACGCGGTGGGAGTTCCACCGCCCAAGAGATCCAGAGAAAACATGGATATGAATCCGTTAGAGCTGGCGAAAGAGCAGTTCCAAGTCGCTGCAAGAGCAGGATGTGACCTCGGGCTGAAATGGTTGCAAAGGTTGGAGCAGGAAGAGAAACTTCTTATGAACCAAGAAGATAACGAATGTGCATCTGCATAAGTTCACACTTATATCTCTCCTGTGGAGTGAAGTCATTAAGCATCTTATTATGCAATTTCTGCTAGAAAGATATCTGTTTATAGAAATGTGCTAATATTGAAATCCGAGAGATAAGTACCAAACAAAGAACCATCAAGTCATCGAATCTCTCCCTGAAAGCCAATAATAAAATTGATGACCGTTCTCCAAATTTGGAAGAGAAACTGGTGAGTTTTTCACATAGTTTTCCCTAATGTTTCAGTTGTTAACTTGCAAGAACTTGTACTTTTGAAATTAGTTATAAGCTAGAAATTATTTTTGTTGTCGAACACATGATTTTAGGTGGTTAAAGTACATTTTATATGTTTTATGCAATAATATATGTTAAATTACATTTGATGTAAGCATAAGAATATATATATTTTTAAAGAACATAAGAATATAATAAAAAACCATTATCTAATATTTTTCTATATAACTAATGCATGCTAAAAACCATTAACTGATATAGCATTAAAATGATGTTTTAAATTACGTTTAATCATCAATCCATCTTTCAGTCCAAACCCTCATCGAGTTGCCATTTCCAACGCTCCTTTTAAGGCCTTTTAATAATAGGTCACTCCCAAACAATATGCTACGCCACGCATATGAGGGTCTATCTCTAGTTTTTGCCTCTACAAAGTCAGTAGCAGTGAAATATCGACTTTTCAAAACTCCGGAAAGCAAACATTCCAGATATGCTACAATCTTCCACGCCTGTTTTACAAGTAGAGCTTGATTTAAAAGTCTCAAGGTCTCGAAATCCCATCCATCCAAGGTCTTTAGGCAGACATAACTTCTCCCATGAGATCTAATAAATTTTCCTCAAGTACTCTCACTTGAACTCCACCAAAAGTCAGACATAGCACTAGCTAAGTTGGAGCAAATTGTTTTAGGTAACCTGAAGTAAGACATGGCGTAAACAGAGAGAGAAGAAGTCGTAGCCTTGAGCAAGGTTTGCTTTCCACCTTGATATAGCTTCCTAAGATACCAACTAGATAACTGAGCTTTAGTCCTGTCTTTAAGATATCCAAATAACTCCACTTTGGTTCCAGAGAAACACTCAGGCAATCCCAGATACTTACTTGGAAACACTCGAACCGAAAGTGAACCGAGCTAATAATACCAATTTGCCTAGGTTAATCGACTGGTTCGAATAGAAAAAAGGAAACAACAAAAAGAAAAGAAAAAGGAAACAACAAAAAACAACGTTTGAACATTAAGAAAAGGAAATAAACAACCACAAAAAAATAAAAAAGGAAACTTTTAGCATTTGAAAAAACCCTATATAACAATAACAAGACTCACTTTTATTTTTCCACACATTCACTCTATTCTCTCTGCTTTTGATTTGAAGATGGATATTACTGTGTTTACGTCCTTTGATCAAACCTTTTACCATCATCATCCCTCACGCAAAAACAGAGTTTGCATCAGTTTCTATCAAAGATTCCAGCGATTCACCATTGACGAATCTGATGGAACCCTTGTCTGTACTGGACTGGACCCGCCGTTTCATTTTCCCTCCCGTCAAATAAACCTGAATCTCATTAGCCACCAGTTAAGCCCGAGACATCTGTTTAGGCTCATCGACTCTCGTCTCAATGATCGTACCTTGTCCCGTCGTATCGCAGAAAAAATAGCAGCTGAAGTGGTTCAATACGTTGGGTTTCTTCAACCTTACGTCATGTCTGTTTATGTCGTTAAGACCCAACAGGTTGTCTCTCCTAGGGAAGAAGAAGAAGAGTCTACATGTGCCATCTGTTTGGAGGGTTTGGACAAGAACGATGAGACGTTTGATTTGCCATATTGTTCGCATCGGTTTCATTCTACATGTATCGGCGAGTGGTTACAGAGTCATCATAATTCTTGCCCTCTCTGTCGTGAAATTCTGCTCGAGGAATAATATGTTGAAACTGATTTTGATTAGAGTCTTTTTTTTTATCTTATTATGTTTTTGTTAAACTACTCTGTTGCTAGACATGTAATGAAAGTCTTCGGTTTCCTTTTTCAGAGTAATAAAAGAACATACCATTACAGATTCTTTTGTGTTGATGTTTAGCATCCATAAACAAACTATGCCAAAGTCTAGTCAAATCCAGGACATGGCTCGAACTATGCCAAAGTCTCAACTAAAGAGCAAGAACATACTTAGTCATGTTATTGCTGAATTTTCTATGACTTTTCTTATTTGTTTACGTTATTTTGTTTGATCAGGTTTGAAAGTATTTTCCCATATCAAATAATTGTTTTCTTTTGTTTTTCTTAGCTCAATTAATTGTTTGATCATATTATCCTGCGCTCAGGTGCTCTCTACCTTATCTGACATGAGAGGCTAGTGTGTGGAGCAAGCAAGATATGGATTCACCTTTTATGTCTTGCAAAATTTCTCTTCCCAATTTGTATCAAGATCAGGATTGCTGAGCAAGTCTGATCACATCATATATCATACTACTACTCTGCCAACTTTGACGAAACAAGCATTGTCTGATGCCAAAAATTGTTTTTGTAAATCTCAAAGAGCAAGCGTTAAGACTTCTTGTTGTTATTTCACTAGTCTTAGTCTCATTTGTACAGTGACATGATCCATCTGGCTTCTAAGCTGAGCTGGCCTGGTGAACAAGAGACCTGGATTCGATGAGAGTCTTTGGTTTTCGCAGTTTAAATCCCCCAAGTACCTATTCATTTGGTCTTTATGCATTTCTGATTATATAATTTTAGGCAAGTTATGTTTAAAGCTGTATCTATATATATTTTAGTTGAACTACAATATTAGAAAGACAATAAGAAAAACAAGAGAAGTTTCATTCAGTTTTTTGTTACATTTTCATTGAACCAAAAAAGAACCGAGTTAATACAATCACTCTAATCTAACTGGTTCAAGTAAAAAGAAACAATCTGAAAGAAGAAGAAAAAAAGTAAACGAAGTTCGAGATGAAATGTATAAAGGAAAATAATAGTTGCATCGCCTATACCCTAGCCATCTATAATCTGAAGCAGCTGTGATGGTGTTGCTGCTGGGTCGAGCTGCCTGCAACCTCTGAGTTCATTAGGTGCATCCAGAGCCGTGAGCAAGTAAGATGGTATCTGATGAGAGAATCTTGATAACTCATCCTTTGAGAAGCTTCTGATGTCTTTGGGATCCAAATAATGTTGAAACACAGATTTGAAACCGGCAACTTTCATCAAAGGAACCACTGTAACACCCTTCTCCTCTGTATATCCTTCAACTACTTCCACTACATCATACTCAACTGCTTTGCCTTCTGCAAGATAGCTCCAGTCATGTGACCAGTTCTTAAATAGAGCCCATACATCACCTGTTCTTGGGTATATCAGAAACTCTCCATGATTGCCTTTGACCACCTCCACTTTGTGTGAGAAAATGTAAGGTGACTTACAGATTTGACTTTCCCCAGCTCTGAAACCTCCGCAAGTTTTTGGAACACCTGAACCAAGCCAGTTTGATGACCTGACCTCGTTGTTGGTCTCTGAAGTAGTAAGCATAGTGATACACACTTTGAATGGATCTGCGGAGAGAACCTTGTCTATCATGAAATAGACTCGAGGCATCCCCTCTAAAGTGTGGTAAGAAGCCCATATCTGGTCGTCACCAAATGACTTTTCAGTTCGGTTCTTGTTGAAGTCATAAAAGTCTGAATCAGGAACATGTATTGTCAGGGAATCCAAGTCCCTATCCTCAACAGCGTCCACGCAGCATGATTTAATGACGCTTTTGTTTTGTGACGAACCTGCATTGGCTATGTTGGCATCCTCAGTTTCAGGATCGATGGTGAATAGCTCGTGGAGACTTGTGACGATTGTCGGCTTAGATTTATTAGTCAGTGCACTCTTCAGCTCCTCCTTAGTAATTTCTCTCACACCGTTGGACTTGGGAGCAGAAGAGGAGCTTGCTACGTTGTAACCAGCAGCCACTGCATTTTCCAACACCTTTCTTCTTTTTTGAGGGTTTGTCGTCGATGGAGTAGCAGCAGCAGCAGCGGCCCTTTTGGTAGACTCTCTACGCACAGCCTCGTCTTTCCTGGAACCATGAGCAGCGTTTTTGGTTCCAGTGTTCACAGCACCCCACTCAAGGGACGCACCACTTTTCTTTCTCCCCTCTGTTGATTGACGAATAGAGTCAAACTGAGGCTCGAGAAAGGTCTTGCGGATTGAACCTGAGTGTGGAGTATATGTTTCCACAGCTTTAAACGGGTTACGACAGTTGGAACACAGGATGTTCTGGTTTAAGTAAATACGATGATACTCATACTGTTTCCTGCAACTGCTGCATACAGTCCAAAAGGTTCCAGCAGACGTAGTAGCAGCAGCAGAAGGAGCAGGAGCAGGAGCAGGAGCAGGAGGAGCAGGAGCAGGAGGAGCAGGAGCAGGAGCAGGAGGAGCAGCAGGAGCAGGAGGAGCAGGAGCAGGAGGAGCAGGAGCAGGAGGAGCAGCAGCAGGAGCAGGAGGAGCAGCAGCAGGAGCAGGAGCAGGAGCAGGAGCAGCAGGAGCAGGAGCAGGAGCAGGAGCAGCAGGAGCAGGAGCAGGAGCAGGAGCAGGAGCAGGAGCAGGAGCAGGAGCAGGAGCAGGAGCAGGAGCAGGAGCAGGAGCAGCAGGAGCAGAAGAAGAAGAGGCAGAGGCATCACTTGCTTGCTTCATACCTCTCTTTGAAGTCTTCCCTTTTGTAACACTGCCTTTAGCAGCTTTCTGAACTCCATTGTTTGCCTTCTTTGACGATGATGAAGCCTTTTCTTCATACAACCCGAAGTTCCTCTTCAAGTCGTATTCAGCTCTCGTTGCCTTGTCGGACAACACACCCCATGCCTGAGAAACAAACTGAAAGGCTTCCTCTGCACCAATCGACCTGTTCCTGTCAGGATGAAGCATTACAGCTAACTTTTTGTAACGTTTTCTCACCGTTTCGTCGTCAACCTCAGGTTTTACACCAAATACACCGTAGTAGTCTATAACCCCGTTAATGATATGCTGTGCAGCTGAATGAATAGCAAAAGTAGACACCATTTGGGTGATTCCATTGATCTCAGGATTCAAGAACTGAGCGTTCAGTGCAAACTTTCTAGCACCAGCAAAATCTTTTGCTATAAACTTCTTCATTGCAGCCTCTATCGTCCTATCCGCCTCTTCCTTGTTATAATCCATTTTTTGAAAAGCCTTCGAGTTTAACCTAAAAGGGTAAGACAAATCTGTAAGCCTAAAAGGGTATGGTGATGATAACAACGAAGGCAGAAAGTAAACCAATGTCATCTAGAAACATACAATACTCAAGACAGACTAATAAAGTGCACATATTCAATTCCATTATTGATTCACAAACATGCAGCATTGAAGAATCATAGTTTTTTAAAAAAAAAACTCCATACACATCATTAAATTGTCGAAAATTAATGAAGATTTAGACATGAAGTCAGCAGTTATGTCCTCATCAAAAAACATACTAAACCCTAGTTATGCCCGCATGTAATACTAAAACAATTCAAACGTAGTATCACCCTGAAAAAACACCTTCAAAATTTACCGAATGCATGTTCTTCACCAACTAAGGAATGGAGTTTAAACAGAGAACACAACACAGAAGCAATGAGAAGGAAACTTACAGAGAATAATATAAAGCGATCCCAATAGAGAATTGGGTTTCGAGGGAAAGTGAAGGTCTCTTCTTCACTATTCCAAGTCTCTCGTTCTTTTTTTTTTGTATCTTTATTACAGTCGTGATTTCATTACAAGGGATGTTTTGTTTTATTTATAATCTCAAAAGTGGGATAGAATAATAGGGAAAACCATCTATTTATGATTATAAAATATTTAATTTATTCAAAAGGAAAATACAGATTTGTTACTTGAAAAGAGAGATTGAAATTAGACTAATATGTTGACCAGAAATATATAATTAAGCTAATATATTTTATAGGAATAGAAAGGCGAATCTGTTTTCAGCAGATACATTGGCTCTACGAAAGCTATATCCTCGGACCTCGGATGCAATGTCATTCCAAGGTGGATATTAAGGTCATTCTTTTTTAAAAAATTTTGAGCAGTTAAGGTCATTCTATTTAGTTTGATTTAGATTTCAGATTTTTTTTAGGAACTGGATTTTTCATCATTCATTTGTTCTAGTTTGACTAATTATTAGTTAAGAATCATAAATATAAGTAAGACTGCTACCGCTAGACATGTTAAAATAATAAAACTTTATTCAAAAGTTTATTAAATGTTGTTGTAATCTGTAGAATTAACTTTTTAATATTGACTCTTGACCAATTAGTGAGAATTTGAATAATATTTTTAATATTTAAAAATATTTTTGTTAATGATTTACATCCAGATAACTACAATGCACATTTTAATAAACAAGAGTTATTTTGTTATATATGTGTGCACAAAAATTATAATTATATAATTTACATTAGGATTGAATAAAAAAGCGGAATAAAAGAATCGGACCAAACCGAACCAAAATATTTGAAACTAAAACTGAACCAAAACTTTCAAACATCTGAATGATTCTTATATTTATATATTCAAAATAACCTAACCAAACCGAGAACCAAACATGTATATGAATATACAAAAGTATAAATTATATATACATATAACGTAACTAAATATATATTCATAATTTAAAATTTTATTTAAAATATCTAAAAATATTTGAAAAAATTTAAATTATTATAAAATATCCGAACTATCCGAAAATATCTAGATGTTTTTATCAGAAATGTCCAAAATAATCTAAAATATCTAAAATTTTATAATAATCATTTTAATTTTTTGATATTTTATCAAAAATACTTGATATTTAACATGAATTGTCCGAACTATCCAAAATAATTTAGTTTTACTATCAGAACAAATCAAAAACTACATGAACCGAATCCGAACCGAATCCAAAATTACGTGAACCGAATCCAAACCAAAAATAACCAAATAATAAATGAATATTCTAACCTTTTATCTAAATTATTTGATACTCAAAATATCCAAACCAAACCGAACCAATATCTGAAATACCCTTAGTTTACATATAAAGCATCAAAAAGAAGAATACAATCTACTCTATGATAGCTTTCTACTTTTGTATTATTTGTAAGTGGTATAACCGTATAAGTGAAAGAGAAAATAAAGAATATTTTTTATTACATACTCTTAAATGTTCAAAATGAGTATACTATACTTTTCGTTAATATATGTACTCTTCAACTTTTAATCAAAATACAAAAACTGATGTTGCCTTTGTCAAAATGTTGAATTTTGTAACTAACTGTTGGAATACAATTTGATCAGATTAGTTGTCAATTAAACTATTTTATACTGAGTTTTACAATATGAATTGTAGAACTTGGTCGTCTAGACATTTTTACTGAATTCTACAAGACTTTTTTTTTTTTTTTCAACCAAGACATTTGGTTTTGCTAAGTAAACTTGTCTTATAATGGTACAACTCAATAAAGTTGTTTTCTAAATTTTCTCATTTTTCATAGTCATCCAGAACTGAAAGGTACACATCACGGAATCTCAAAATCTATATGATACACATATGCGAATAAGTAGCATATTAATTAGTTATGTAGAAATCACATAATTGCAGCTTACCGATTTGTTGAACATTGGTTAACTATATTGTGGTCTGGATGCTCTACTTTTTTGTTCGGTGCTCTGCTTTCTCACGGCCACTAAAATCCACATTGATGATAACATCTGTTACAAAAGATAGAAGATTTTTGGGAGTGTAAACTGAGAATTTGATTTTACAGAATTTTGAAGCATGAGCTCACAATTGGTGACCATTCCTCGAATCCAAAACCCGCCATTGTCGTCCTCTCACCATCATCATCATCATCAGTTTCTTTCCCAGAGAACTTACATTCCGGCTAAAGTTTACGAGCACCCGGTGGCTCTTCTCCTCGAGAGATGCTCTTCTCTGGAAGATCTCCGGCACGTTCTGCCTCTCGTCTTCAAGAACGGTCTTTATCAGGAGCATCTCTTCCAGACGAAACTCGTCAGCTTGTTTTGTCGCTACGGCAGTGTCGTGGAGGCTGCTCGTGTCTTCGAACACATTGATGATAAGCTCGACGTTCTGTATCACACTATGCTTAAAGGGTACGCCAAAGTTCCCGACTTGGATAAAGCTGTCAACTTTTTTGTTCAAATGAGGTGTGATGGTGTTGAGCCTGTTGTGTATAACTTCACTTATCTCTTGAAAGCCTGTGGAGACGAAGCAGAGCTCAGGATGGGAAAGGAGATTCATGGGTTGTTGGTGAAGAATGGGTTCTCGTTGGATTTATTCGCCATGACTGGGCTTGAGAATATGTATGCCAAGTGCAGGCAGGTACATGAAGCTCGCAAGGTGTTCGATAGAATGCCTGAGAGAGACTTGGTTTCATGGAACACTATGGTTTCTGGGTATTCACAGAACGGGTTTGCGAGGATGGCGTTAGAGATGGTTACTCTAATGTGCGAGGAGAATCTGAAGCCTAGTTTTATCACCGTTGTTTCTGTTTTGCCTGCTGTCTCTGCGTTGGGGTTGATTAGTATTGGTAAGGAGATTCATGGGTATGCCATGCGTGCTGGGTTTGATTCTCTTGTCAATATCTCCACTGCTTTGGTTGACATGTACGCGAAATGTGGATCTCTGAACACTGCTCGGCGGCTTTTTGATGGTATGTTAGAAAGGAATGTTGTTTCATGGAATTCAATGATTGATGCGTATGTGCAGAATGAGAATCCTAAAGAGGCAATGATAGTTTTTCAGAAGATGTTGGATGAAGGGGTGAAACCTACTGATGTATCCATCATGGGTGCTTTGCATGCTTGTGCTGACCTAGGCGACCTTGAGAAAGGAAGATTCATCCATAAGTTATCGGTTGAGTTGGATCTTGATAGAAATGTTTCAGTAGTGAACTCTTTGATCTCCATGTACTGCAAGTGCAAGGACGTTGAAAGAGCAGCTTCTTTGTTTGGGAAATTGCGTACAAGAACACTTGTTTCTTGGAATGCAATGATTTTAGGATTTGCACAGAACGGTCGTCCTATCGAAGCGTTGAATTACTTTAGCCAGATGCGGGTTTGGAAAGTGAAACCAGATACATTTACTTATGTGAGTGTGATAACTGCTCTTGCAGAGTTGTCAGTTACACATCAGGCCAAGTGGATACATGGGGTGGTAATGCGAAATTGTCTGGACAAGAACGTGTTTGTCGCAACGGCTCTTGTCGACATGTATGCGAAATGTGGAGCTATTATGACTGCAAGAAAGATTTTTGACATGATGAGAGAGCGTCATGTGACAACATGGAACGCAATGATAGATGGATACGGGACGCATGGTATCGGGAAAGCTGCTCTAGAGTTGTTTGAAAAAATGCAAAAAGGCACCATTAAACCAAACGGTGTGACATTTCTTTCCGTTATCTCTGCTTGCAGCCACTCGGGTTTGGTGGAGTCAGGACTTCAGTGCTTCCATATGATGAAGGAAAGCTACAGCATAGAACCGTCGATGGACCACTATGGAGCCATGGTTGATCTTCTAGGTAGAGCTGGGCGGTTGAATGAAGCATGGGACTTTATTTTGCAGATGCCTGTTAAGCCAGCTGTTAATGTGTATGGTGCCATGTTAGGTGCTTGTCAAATTCATAAAAACGTGAATTTCGCTGAGAAAGCAGCAGAGAGATTGTTTGAGTTGAACCCGGATGATGGTGGATATCATGTGCTGCTTGCAAACATATACCGCGCAGCTTCAATGTGGGAGAAAGTGGGACAAGTGAGAGTTTCAATGTTGCGACAGGGTCTGCGCAAAACTCCTGGCTGCAGTATGGTAGAGATAAAGAACGAGGTGCATAGCTTCTTTTCGGGAAGCACAGACCATCCCAATTCCAAGAAGATTTATGCTTTTCTTGAGAAGCTCATGTGCGAAATCAAAGAAGCTGGTTATGTTCCTGACACGAATTTAATCCTCGGCGTTGAAGATGATATCAAGGAGCAGTTGCTAAGTAGCCACAGCGAGAAGCTGGCTATATCTTTTGGACTCCTGAATACAACAGCTGGTACAACTATTCACGTTAGAAAGAACCTTCGGGTTTGTGCTGACTGTCACACTGCTACCAAGTACATTTCCCTTGTGACCGGACGAGAAATTATTGTACGAGACATGCAACGGTTTCACCATTTCAAGAACGGTGCATGTTCTTGCGGAGATTACTGGTGAGCTGTATTTACCCGAGATATAACTAATCTGTGGGAGAACAAGAGCTATAGTCTGAAGTAGAAGCCGTCATAGAGAGATACAGTTTGTTTTGTATTAATAAAACAAAGTTTAAGCTGTTTGTGAATAATAATATCTTTGCCGTAGATCTGAGCAGACTGTCCAGGTAATTTATTCACTTTTGCTGCTCTGTTTTTCTTTTCATGTCTTTACACATTACATGTGAAATCTGAAAATAGTTTTGTCGTGGAAGTGGACCAAGGTTTCTTTCTGTTAGATTATACAGAAATGACAAAACTCAAATCATTGAAATAAGTTAGGTAGTATCAGACAGATGCATCTGTTGAACATGGACAAGGCTGATGCTGTATGGAGTTTAAAATTAGAATAAACTATTACAATTCAAATTGTTACGCATTATCAGAACGTATGAGAACACACACTAAAGGACAAGGTTGCATTTTCTCTCTCTTCTGGAGTGAGACATATGAGTCAACAGTTTGGTGTATTATAATGCCCATTCAAAGAAAACGAGGCGTTGAAATAAAATAAAGCAATGCAAATATCATACGAGTATAATATTATAGTATACATGTACAGGAGTCTATTGTTCTCAGTGCTTTCAGTTAATCAAAATAAGTTTTTGGTCATACATTCAGATCTGAAGCCTTCTTCTCTGGTTTAACTCTTTTGGACACATGGGGATACATTGGAGAGAGATGGGTATTGTTCTCTTTCCTTGCTTTCTCTGGTTAAGTCTAATCTTAAACTGTGGCTATGCAGCTATATCTAGAGAAACTCCTTTGTCATTCGGACAAACTCTGAGTTCCCCAGACGGAACTTATGAGCTAGGATTCTTCAGTCCTAACAACTCTCAGAATCAGTATATCGGGATTTGGTTCAAGAAAATTACACCACGGGTTGTTGTGTGGGTGGCTAACAGGGAAAAACCGATCACAAACCCTGTGGCAAATCTCACTACCAGCGAAAATGGGAGCCTTATCTTGCTTGACAGCAGAAACAACGTTGTTTGGTCAGCCAGAAAAGCTTCCACATCTAACAAGTGTCATGCAAAGCTCTTAAATACCGGCAATCTTGTCATCGTTGATGATGTTTCAGGAAGTTTTTTATGGGAAAGTTTCGAGAATCCTGGTGATACTTTGCTACCTCTCTCATCCCTAACGTATAACATTGCCACTAAGGAGAAGCGAGTGTTGACTTCTTGGAAAAGTGACACTGATCCATCTCCTGGTGATTTTACGGTTGAGTTGACTTCACAAGTTCCAGCACAGATCGTTACTATGAAAGGCACAAGAGTTTATAAGAGAAGCGGTCCATGGGCTAAAACCGTGTTCACTGGCATACCAAAAATGGATGGATCCTACGCAAGTCCATTTAGCCTTTTCCAAGATATAGAAAGGGGAACAGGGTCCTTCTCTTATTTACAGAGAAACTCTGGACTTACACGAGCTACAATAACATCAGAAGGATATCTAAAGACTTCTCATTACAATGGGACAGGGTGGGTTCTTGACTTTGTGACTCCAGAGAATTCATGTGATCTGTATGGTACGTGTGGACCTTATGGGTTGTGTGTGAAGACCACTCCCACAAAATGTAAATGCATAAAAGGGTTTGTACCGAAGTTCAAGGAAGAGTGGAAACGCGGAAACCTGACTTCTGGATGTGTGCGGCATACAGAATTATCATGTCAGGCAACAAACTCATCTACAAAGAGACATGAAAAAGGCCTAGACTCATTCTATCGTCTGGCTAATGTAAAGCCTCCGGCTTTCTATGAATATGCAAACTTTGTGGATGAAGATAAATGCCAAGAGGGTTGTCTCAGAAAGTGCTCTTGCACTGCTTTTGCGTATATTACTGGAATTGGATGCTTGCTTTGGAACCGGGAGCTGATAGACACAGTTAGATATTCCACTGGAGGAGAGACTCTTTCAATTCGTCTTGCAAGTTCAGAACTGGGTAAGGCTGAAACACATTTTTACTCTTTATCTTCGTTCCATTTCCATTGCAGTGTGGTTTTTTTTTTTAACTTTATACAGTTTCTCAGTTGGAAGCAGGACAACCAAGATTATTGCTGGTAGTATATGCCTTTCCATTTTTGTGATATTGGTGTCTGCCTCATATATGTACTGGAGATACAGAGCAAAACAAAAGGGTAAACTCTCATTCTTTTCTTGTGCATGTTTGTTTTGCTTTTAATTATTGTAACCAACAGAAGGAGGAAAGAGGTAGTCCACATCTCTATATCCTGATCAAATTTACACTTATCTGCTTATAGAGATTGTGGTTGCTCTTTTTATAGATTTTTTTTTAATTGCATATATACATTTACTTGAAGCTTTGCCTATTGAGCTTAAGCCTGCTACACTCACAAACATTTTTGTTACTTGTTGTGGGTGTGTACTTCTAAAATTCACAAAGATTCATGGAAAAATGGTTTGGAACAAGAAGAAATATCAGGTTTGACTTTCTTTGATATGAATACCATACGAGCTGCTACGGATAACTTCAATGTCTCAAACAAACTCGGCCAAGGTGGATTTGGTCCAGTTTATAAGGTATAAAGACAAATTTTCTCTTCTCATGTTTGTGTTCTATGTTGTTCTGTGGGTGACTGTCTGCAACTTTGGTTCTAGGGAATTACGGCAGACAAGAAGGAAATAGCTGTTAAACGGCTTTCTAGCAGCTCTGGACAAGGTACAGAAGAGTTCATGAATGAAATAAAACTCATCTCAAAACTGCAACACAGAAACTTGGTTCGGCTTTTGGGGTGCTGCATTGATGGAGAAGAAAAGCTACTAATTTATGAGTTTATGGTGAACAAAAGCCTCGACAGTTTTCTCTTTGGTATGCTCCCTTGTCCTGCATTTGCCTCTACATTATAGTATTCCTTTTCCCTTGTTACTCATTTAATATGTATCGTATTGGCTTAGATATGACTCTAAAGCTTCAGATTGATTGGCCGAAGAGGTTCAACATCATTCAAGGTGTTGCACGTGGGCTTCTCTATCTCCATCGTGACTCATGCCTCAAGGTCATACACCGAGATATGAAGGTCAGTAACATCCTCTTG
Source organism: Sinapis alba (assembly GCA_012274485.2). Classification (NCBI taxonomy): domain Eukaryota; kingdom Viridiplantae; phylum Streptophyta; class Magnoliopsida; order Brassicales; family Brassicaceae; genus Sinapis; species Sinapis alba. The sequence goes on along the minus strand of MU107096.1, from coordinate 46,177 downwards.
GACGGAAACATGGACCCCAAAATATCAGATTTCGGTTTGGCTCGGATGTTTCAAGGAACTCAACATCAAGATAGTACACGTAGGGTTGTTGGAACTATGTAAGTATATAATATATATATATATATATATATATATATATATATATATATCTCATAAGACATAATCAAAGGTATTAATTATGTTAACTTACCAAATTTTTCATGGAATATGAACAGAGGATACATGTCTCCTGAGTATGCATGGACAGGGATGTTCTCGGAGAAGTCTGACATATATGCCTTCGGAGTTCTGCAGTTAGAAATCATTAGTGGGATGAAGATTTCAAGCTTTAACTGTGGCGGCCAAGGCAAAACCCTTCTTGAATATGTAAAGAAATTTTCACCTAAAATCTGTAGTGTGTCAAATCACAATGTTTTATGATGATGCAAACAATTTTCTTAACTATAATGTACAACAGGCATGGGAATCTTGGCTCGAGACTGGTGGAGTGGATCTGTTGGATCAGGCTATTGCCAGCTCTTGTTCTCCAGATGAAGTGTCGAGATGTGTTCAGATTGGTCTACTCTGCATCCAACAGCAAGCTATTGACAGACCAAACATTGCACAAGTAGTGTCTATGATCACAACCACAACAGATCTTCCGACACCAAAACAACCAGTATTTGCAGTGCAGATTCAAGATCAAGAGAGTACCATCTCGGTCTTGGAGTCTGTGAACCATATGACACAAACAGCGATACGTGGGCGCTAAAGTTTCCCACTACGCTGAACAAGTGAACAGTGGAGTGTGGTCACTTCACTTTTAGATACACATGATGATGCGGTTTGGGTTTGGTTGTGTTTAAAACATTTGATGTATGGAAGCTCTGTTCGACCTCCAATATATTACTGGAAGGAGTTATAAACTAAGGGAGCCTTTGTTATGGATAAATTATAATATTTTTTGTCAAAAAAGTTGTGAACTCAATACAGATTGCATTTCCAACTTATTTGAGCAAGCAAAAAATAAAAATAAATAAAGCAAGGCTATGTCAGATCAAGAACACAATACAAAAACCAAACAAAAAAGAATCTTTTGGATGTTTAGTTCCACAAGAATCAATAATGTGCCACCGCCCAAAATTTCAAACTCAAATCTCCTAACCGTGAGTGAATGTGGAGCCTCAACAGGTACACGAATCAATCAGCCATGACCTGATTTTTGGTTCTCGCCAGATCCATCGTCTTTGTCTGATGATCAAAACCCATAAGTAGTACCCATGTGACAAAAACATAGCTCAGGCATCCTCGTTATTGTTCTCAACGAGTATCTTCTTGCAGGCTTCATAACACATGAAAGAGATTCCAGCTGCAGGAACCAACTTCAAGCAACTCGGTCCAAGCCCTCTGTACCAACCTGCAAGACCTTCTTGCTCCAGTATACAGACCAAAGCGTGTAACATGTTCTTATAAACCGCCCTCCCACCAACTGCTCCCACCTGCATATGCTTCCGAGCAACCTCCAAGGGGAAAGTGGCCGTACTGGACAGCGCACCAGCTAAAGAACCAATCAAAAGAGTCTCCACGTTTCCGATGCTCTCTTTCTTCACCATCTTACGGTATGCCTTTCTTAAGGAATCATAGGCGAAGTAGTTTGTTGCTGCATATGGAACCACTCCTATAAGACTCGGGGCAAGACCCCTATAGAGTTCTGTCGGTCCTTCCTCCCTTATTATCTTGACAAACGCATCCAATATTCCCTTGTACACACCTCTCTGCAAAAAAAAATGGTTTCGAAGACACATCAATGACCTGACCACCAATGTCTAAAGAGCCCTCCAATATTATAGAGCATACCTGAATTGTAAGACGGGTCTTGACTAGCTCGAGAGGGTATGTCAAGAGGGTTTGGCTAACACCAGCACAAGCCCCCGCGAGCAATGAAGCTGGGATGGGAATCTTCGAATCTTCTCCGAGCTTTGGAGTCAACTTTTTGTTAACTGTCTCGAACACAAAAAGCTGCACAGAGTTGACTTACAAGTTAAAGACCCAAACAAAATGATTAACAACAAAAAGAGCTTCAAGCCAAAACAGTTCACCAGATTATCTAAATCTCCATAGCTATTCTACAACCTTAATAACATTCCATACCAACAATGAAACATAAAATCAATCAGTGGTACCTCAACGGCACGAGCAGGTGCTACTCGAATGACATTGACCAAATTACCCCTGAAGAGACCTTTCCACCCTTCATGCTTCATGATATCACGGAACACTTCTGTGGTGGACTCGCCGCCGCTTCCGACCATTAGATGGGTCCTAATGGTTTCCAAAGGAGCAACCGCCGTCCTCGAAATCGCTCCGGCCACAGCTCCACTAAACAGCCGCCGCAAAGAAGGATTGGAGATCTTAAGCTTCAGTTTGAAAGCTCCTTTCTTCTTCTTCACACCAATCACTTGTTCCTCTTCCACCTCCTCTTCTTTGAAAGGCAAGTACTTTGTGCATAGATCATTGAGCTGAGCAGTGAAGCTGTTGTTGTCCCTGTTTGGAGGATCCGGAATAGATCCAGACCCGAATCCTGACCCGAACCCAGCTCCTAACTGATTAACACTCGCGAATACTGGACGGTAATTTGGGTTCTGTAGGCTCCAGTCTGATCCCAAATCGGAAACTGAGAAGAACCCATTACTCGTATCATCGAACAAGTTGATTCCAGTCTTGCCCATGATTACAGTGAAAGCTTCTTGAAGGTTAGTGGTGATGAGATAAGTGTTGAGATCTCAAGACCTCGACATCTTCGTTAATGATAAGAAAGACGAGATTTTGGAGAAGAGAGATGGATATTGGGTTTGTCTCTTCACTTTAGGGTTTTACTGGCAGCAGCTGCTGCTTTGCAGGTGAAGTTGTTTTGGCCTTTTGAATGGGTGAGTGGTTGGGGGCGGAGGTTGCGGTATAACTTTGTTAGTTATTTATATTTTCTGTGATATTCGTTTTTAGGTTCCTTTTATTATTTTTTTATTTTTTTCGTCTTATTTATCCATAATTTATTTATATTTTATAAGCTAAGATGGAAAATTCGTCAAAATCGGTCAAAGAGTGGCAGTGCGAAATTATTTTTGTTCTTTTATTCCCAAGAGTGTTGATGTCATGAAATGGTTGCAAATTATTTTGACTTCAAGATCCATTTCTGCTTTTTAAACTATACTAAAATATTATGTTCTTATTTTGGTTTAATATGCTAGATTTTATTTAAAGGAGAGATACCTTTAGTATGCTGATTGCACCTTGAATCTTTAACTATTTTATATAATATAATGATGTTTTATAAAAAATCCAAAATGAAATTATGTATTGAAGACAAATTATTATATATTTTTACATCAATTTGAAAACTAAGTTTCTGTCACTAAAATTATAATAAAAATGATCATTAAAAATCATGTAGATATCAGTGTTTAGACAGTTGTTTAGATGCTAAACCCTTTAATATTGTAGTGATTATTTTTGTAAATATATTAAAATTACAATATTATAATACTAAATAATATAAATTATCATTTATAAATGATCCTATGTAATATTATATATTTTAAAATGTTATAAATAGAAAAATATGAATTTTGTTATTTTGTAAAATTTGATATTTAGTATAATACATTATATATATTTGATATACTATTAAAATGTATAAATGTCTACGATGTTCAAACAATTATTTAGAATTTGGATTAAGTGTTTTAAGAATTAAGAATTAGGCCGTGGGTTATTGTTCACTTAGCAGTTTATTGAAAATTATTGAAGATTAAACAAAAAAATTGAAACTAAAGATATTTAGTTTAGTCAAAGCAAATATTTACCCAATAGTTTTAACTTTTTATTTCTGGACAACGATGATATTTAGTCAACTATTATATTATATATATATAAAAGAAGGTTAATCACTAATTGTTTTGGAATAAGAAATTAGTCCGCTCAAACTGTGTAATAACAAATGTGTGTGTCACATCACATGCCACCAAATACTTTTCCAATGGTTTCGTTGGTAGGTGCATTTAAATGTCACGTGTGTTTATCATAATGTACATATTCTACATAATGTAAACACACAAAGAAAGGTAGTTACACTGCATCCGTTTTTAATGCTAGAACAACAAAGTAAAAGAACATTTTTTCATGAATTGTCCTATTACAAAGGTAAAGAGCCAAAACCTTTGTTAGGTGCATTTTCCAAGGGCAACATTTAAAAAAGGAGTTTCAATAAAACCAGTAGAACCAAAAATTTAAACCAAAGCAAACCGAAATTGTCCACACTTGGACTGTGTCATTAAGGTTGAAGAAGTACGTAGTGTCTTCTGTCTCTGTTTGTGTTGTTTGTATCTCTCGAGTTAAGTTAGTTTCTACTTTCTCACATTACTCACTTGGTAAGGAGTCGGATATGGATTATGTACATGGAGTGAGACGAAACAGAAGTTCTCCACATCTTGGCGTTTTAGCAGACATGACTCCTCCAGAGGCTAGGCAAGTGGCAGAACGACTGGGAGTCAAAGTAATCCGGAGGAACTTTGCCAACAGAGTATGTCAAAGAGGTGGAAGAGGAGACAAATGATGACGAAAACGTGTCTTTCCATGCATCCTGAACATCTTGCTAATGGTCTAGAAGTTAAAGTTGGAACTCCTATCTATGTTCTACAGATATTTTGTCTTGATGTCGAACGAGTTGCATGGACTGAGAAGGACTAGGGATCCGGAGAGGTTGGAGGAGACGGTCATCATCAAGGTTTTTGCATCCAACCGTAAGAAGGACGTAAGACATATTCCTACATCGACATATATATCCTTGTCAGTCACATATCTATCGATGCCCTCAAAGCTAATCACTGAGACGTATTACCTATATATCAGTGATTGGATCCTTGTGTCTGATATTAAGTGCATTTTCATTGTCCAAATAAATCGAAGAATTGTACTTGGACAACCTCAACCTGCTTTGGAAGTTTTACAAAGTCTTGTAAAACCTGCTTAACAGATATCTAGTGACATTAAAAAAAAACTAAGTAGGTTAAGTTACACAATGCTTTTGCAGAAGAAGAATTTTATTCATGATGAATTGTTTTAATACAAATGCAAAAGACCAAAGTTGGTCACTTATGCTAATCAATAATCATATGAAAATAAAGTAGTGGAGTAAAATATGTATTTGCCATTTATTCATTTGTTAGTGGAGTTTACTTTGGCTGATGGAAATAAGGATGCAAGAAACGAACTCCTTCGAGGTACAATGGAGTCTGCATCTCAATCAACCGCGACGCCTGCACCGTTTCAAACGTTAATCAACCAAAATACTTTTAAACCATGGGCAATTCTCTTAAATAGCCATTTTTAAGTTTTTGTCACAAAAATAGCCCTAAAAAAATAAAATGACCAAAATAGACTTTTTTTTTTTTGAAATTTTGATTTTTTTTTATTTTTTTTTTGAAATTTGAAACCCTAACCCCAAACCCACCCCTTAACTCTAAATCCTAAAGTGCAAATTAGTTAACCCTAAGGCTATAAATGCATATAAATAAAATTTTTAGCTTCTAAAAAAAACATTTTGGTCATTTTCTTCCTTAAAAACTATTTTGTGACAAACAAACTAAAATGGGCTATCTAAGGGAATTTCTCTTAAACCATTGGATGAAAAGAATATAAGAAACTATACTTACAGCTCGAGCAAAGGCAAACATTTCCTCTTCGCCTGAGAGCATTTTCACAATTGAAGACGGCGAGCCCGCAGCACTTATGCTACCTTCTGCAAGCACATCTCGTCTTAACCTAGAATCTTCTGTCTCCGTCTCAAACTGGAAGCTAATGTGACAATCACATTCAATAAGTTAACCATTTCACTGTAATCTATTAGTGTGTATACTAACTAATTACCTTTCAAGGTCGAAGAGGGTACCCTCTGCAGTTCCTTGAAACAACTCATCAATAGCTGTCTCTGCGCACGAGACAAGACAACAATGGTGGTTGTATAACTCATCCACAAGTGTTATGAACCTACGTGCCTAAGAACATCAACAAGAAAACCCATCAGAGAAAAGAATCCACAGATCCACAAAAAGCCATGAATCAATTAATAATAATACCTTATCTCGTATTTCCATGCTCATTGCTGGAATCTCAGAGATGAAGATTGTATGATAGTTTTTCGCCACTGCTATATAATCTGCTGCACCTACCGGACGACCACATAGATACTCGAATGTGAATCTTGCCACTCCTTTACAGCTTTTAGGAACCTCCACTGTTCTGATGTTACACACACACACACATAAAAACATTATTATATAATATTAAAGACATTGATCTCACTAGTTACCTTCCAAACATCACTGGGAGAGTTGCAGAAGTTACTTCTCCGCCGAACTGGTCAGTGACCTGACACCACATTTTCTCAAACTCTTCCAGAACACCCTCGTTCAAAGGCCATAAGTAGTGAACCTAATCAATTCACATTTTAACAATTTTTTCATCAAACAGAAGCCAAACATTAAATGGTGTGAAGAGTGGAAGATTCACACGTTTTCAACAGAGTTTTTAGCTGCAACTCTGCGGTAATCTACTTCGCTTCCAATTGAGATTATCTCACAATGCTTCTCCAATTTAGAGATAAACTTATCAAATATCTCCTTCTGCATTCCGTCCTGTATGTACCAACAACATTAGCAAGAAAAGCTAGTAAACATCTAAAGAGAGCCTTAACGAATAAAAAACCTGATTTAACTCCCTTGGTGCTCGGTTACTTGTGGCTACAAGAACAGTTCCAGTAGTCAACAGTCTGCTCATGATTCCAGATAAGGCCACAATAGCAAACACATCAACTGTCTGTAAACAGAAGATGCAAGAGAGATATTCAAACACTAGTTGCAACTTCAAATGAGGTCAAACGTTAAGTCTCATCTAAGCCCTTAGAGAAACAGAATTGGCTTTGATAAATTTCCTTTGTGTACCTGAATCTCATCAAAGCAGAGGATGCTGGCTCCTTTTTGACTCGACTGCTTCTGATCAACGAGAAACTTGTCAGCCACAGCTGGAAGAATGTGTTTCATCTGAAGTTGCTGCTTATAAAACTCTTCCCCAGCTAGCCATTCCTTAACTCTCTCATCAACAGGAAGATTCATAATCCAGCTAGAAACGCTATATTGCGAGGACTTCTCTTCACCATTCTCCTTCCAATACTTGTGCATTTGCTCATTGATCTTCAGCATAGCCTAGGGAAGAAATAAATCAGTTACATGTAGCCAACAAACCTCTTAAAAAGACTCACTCACCTCGTGAAAATGAAACCGCTGTCGATGTCTGATCATGCCATCAGTGGCGCTATAAAACATATCCATCAACATAGTCTTGCCTACATTGAAAACAACACCAACTGTGGTCACTCAACTAGCTCTACACCGACATAGATGGAAACAATAAAATGTAGGATCCGCTAAACATACCACATCCTACATTTCCATAGATATATAATCCTTTAGGAGCTGAAGGTATTGCAGGACGAGAACCTACAATCGAATCCAGTTTCCTCTCTCTGTTAAGGTACGAAACCCATTTACCAACTCCAGGTTCTACACTCATCTGTCTTCGCCTAAACATAGACAAAACCCAACTTGAAAAAAAAAAGAAAAAGAAGAAACAAACATTTCAAAGTAACCTCACTCACCCTAAGACCCATCTTCCTAAAAGTTTTTGGCCATGTTTATTCATAGAAGCCCACATTCCATCTTCTTCCTTCTTCTCAGCTTCTTCCACCATTAGTCTCCTTCTCTCTTCCTCTCTCTTCTTCTCCCACTCTTCTAATCTCACCTGGAAAATATAAAAAACATAAATGTACCATACACATAACAAAATGAAAACCAAAAAATATTGTTACATGATAATCTTCCATTTCTTTCTCGAAATGTTCCAATCTTCCGAACAAGTTTTGGAATGCTGAAGCGACTTTCTCTTGGTATGGATCATGTTGTAGCCTCCCTTGTTCCACTAACTTACTGTAACTCGTTAATGGACCTGGCAGGCAAAATAAGCAATTCCAATTATCTCTCAATAAAGACAAAAGATTTTTGGAAAAAGAAATGGGGATTGACAGTAATTACCTGATGATGGTGTTGGATTTGGAGGAGTGCAATAGGAACGACGAGCAACGAAGTGGAAGCCATTGGAGAATCTTCTTGATGAAGAAAACCCTTGACGTATAACGGCAGAGATCTGCGACACCTTTCGCATAATTCGACTCTGATTCAGATTGTCCACTTCTGTCTCTGACGGTCAGGTAGTGTCCGATTACGGTTTCCGGTCCGGGGAAAAGGAGGAAGAGAAGGGGATGTTATAATTAAATAGGTGTTGACGTGGCAGTTTATGAGTGAGCCACGTGATGGAATATGGACCGTTTGTTGAATTGCTGATTTGGTTTAATTGTGTCCGTAGATATTTGTTTAGTGGAGCGATTAGTGTAGATGTCGAAGCTAGAGGATACCCAAACCCGATGGGTGGTCCGGTCCGTGAGGATGATGGTGAGACATCTAACTAATGTTTTGTGCGGTCTGAAAATGTTGTTGGACTAGAGTCAATTCACTTTTAGGTAAAATTGCATTCAATCAAAAACTTGTTTACATCCCATGCTATTTTCTAAATTGAAATTTGTTTCAATATAAGTGCCAAAATCCTATAGAAAAATCTGCTTAGAGTCAGGAAGGCTATTGCAGAGTCGCAAAGCGACAAACCAATGCATGCTTAGGAATCCTATTCTGGAACCCAAAACCAGCTTTATGCCAAGCGAGTGTGGAAGTTCCCAAATGTTCGTTGTTAAAATGTTTTCAATTTGGTATGTAAGTTGTAACACCAACTTAGCCTCTCCATTTACCTAAAGCAGGAACTTGTTGAGCTGAAAATCCACATTTAGCAACTAAACTCTAAGAAAGTAAGGGTATACATTCTGTCGGTGTGGGGTATATTATATGGATCTTGCTTCCAAGTGATCCGACATAACTTATAACACCTTAATTGATATGACCATCTTCTGACTTTCAACAAACAATGGAATCATTGGAGAAAGAAAGAAATTTCAATTCAACATTGTAAAAGATCTCAAAAGAAGATGCAATGAAGTTTCAAAAGATTCATAAAACTCAGTACCATCAAATAACTATGTAATAATATAATTAGCCATAACATAAAACGTAGATGAACAACACGACAATGATCATAATCATCATAAGTAATGAAGAAGACTCTTCCAAAATCATCCTTTAACCCTTGAGCTCTTATTCTCTGAAACTTCATTCTCGAATCTTAGTCTTGACTCTCGTTACGTTTTCCAGCAACTTCACTCTCCCTTTCTTCCAAAAGCTTCCCAGCTTCTTCATCACTAGCCTGAACCTTCTTCTGCGCATCTTTAGCCTTCAACGCCTGCAACTTGGAATGATTGTAATACCCAACACCCAAAAACGCAAGCCCGTAACCAAACAGATTCAAGGGCGTGACCGTATCCTTAATCACGGACCAGGAGAAAGCGATCAAGAGCCAGTCCTTAACCACACCAGCTACATTCATAGTCAAAGCTGAAGTCTTCCCAACGAGGAGAAACACAGCAAGGTTCAACGCAAACGCACAAACCGAATTGGTTCCGAAGATAACGAAATCGAAATGGAAACTCGAAGTCTCTCTCAGAACCGGAAGCTCCACAAAGATCCAAGGAACAGACAAGAAAACGAAACAGCAAGGAGCAACGTAATAAAGAGAAGTGATTGGGTTAAGATTGATTCCTTTAGAAGTAAGCAAGATCTGAATCAGAACCAACCTCGTAGCTTCGAAAGCAACAGCACCAAGCTGGAGAACAACACCCCAAACATCGAACTTAGCTTCACCGTAAGCAGCAATGGCGACACCGAAGGAGATCGACAGCATGTTCGTCATTGTCTGAGACTTGAACGTCTCTTTCTTCAACAAGACACCAATCGAGTAAACGGCGACAGGCATCAGAGCTTTGAGCATCTGAATGAAGGAGACGGAGAGGTAAATGTAAGCGGAGTTCGATAGCCAGAGGGAGAGTGAGTACAACGCGCCGATGGGGACGACGGATCTGAGGTAAGTCTCGCGGGACATTGAGACAGGCTCGACGATCTTGAAGACTTTGATGAGGATGATGGCTAAGGAAGAGCAGAAGCCCATGTGAATCATGGTGAGAGTGATTGGGTAAGGCCAGTTGTAGAGCTTCTTGTCGAGGATGTACTTGTTGTAGACAATCACGGTGAAGCTGAGGAAGATCCAGATTGCGACGTACGTGTAAGAGAGGAGGATCTTCTTTATCACTCCGTCGCTTAGCGCGTGACCTTTCCCCATGGTGGTGGTGCGCAGGATAAGCAGAGAGAGAGATGCGCAAGATAGATTAGTCTTCTTTCTCTCTTTGGGTTTTAAGGTAGAAGAGACTTTTGATTTGAGTTCGGGTCGTGTAATGTAGAGGAAGGGATTACGTGACTGTGTGTTTGCTACGTGGCGATAAGGAGCTTGGCTATTTGACGATTTGGCTTGTGGTGGGACCTGTATTTTTTATATTTTCCTTGACTTAGTCTTATGAAATTATGCAATGATAATGTGATTAAAATGTTTTGTTTTGAAGCTCTTTTTAGCGATTACGTTGAGTTACACAAATTACGAAATGTTATACTCCATTTTTTAATGTTGCGGAAAGCTCACAGAAAGCAACCTGAATTCTACCTTTACTAATTTAGTTAAATTTATACGAGTATATTTTAAACCGAAAAGTTAAAATTATATATAAGATAATACTCTCTCCGTTTCGCAAAGAGTGTCATTTTAGAGAAAAAAATTCGTTACAAAATAAGTGTCGTTTTAGAATTTTAATGCATAATTTATTGATTTTATTTTCTAGTTTAATTTTCTATTGGTTGAAATATGATTAGGTGTATTAGTAATGATGTTTTTTATAGAAAATATATAAAATTAAATATTTTCTTAATCTGTGTGCAAAAAGCTAAAACGACATTTATTATGAAACAGAGAGAATATCATTTTTGATAATTAATTTTGTCGAAAATTTTCATATTTTAGTCATTATTGTTTATATAGTCGAGATTGCAGAAAAATGAAATAATGAAATTTTAATATTTTAAATGTTCACAGTAACCCACCACAGCTGAAATAACAGTAAAGAAATTTAGTTTTGGTCTTCCATTCAAAATATCGTTTTCTAATTATTTTTTTCAAAATTACAAACATACTAAGAAATATCGTAAGTTATTTTTGCCTCTTTCTCCGGTTAATAAAATTTATTTTTTCTCAACATTTTATATTACATATATAAAATAATACTTTCTCCGTTTTAATATAAATATCATTTTGGCTTTTTTACATAGATTAAAAAATGATTGAATATATTTAAGTTGCTATGAGTTACATCTATTTGACCAATATTATTTGAGATAAATAAAATTATTTATAAAATTAATTTTAAGCTGAAAATAAATATAATTTATATTGATTCCAATAAAAGTTTTTGTATAACAAAAAAAAATGTTAGAATGATATTTATTAAAAAACAGATATGATATTTTTTATATAAACAAAAAATAAAATAAATCTTTGTAAAACAGAAGAAATAATTATATTACACCTTGTTTTAAAACCAACAGCTCAGTCATTTGAATAAAAGTATGCGATTCTGCATCAAAGTTGTCAATTATTGATGATGTAGTTCGATTAAAACATTATTTATATTTTTTCCTGAAACATTGCTGGACTGTATTTTCATCTAAGCTCTTTCAGTTTCCAACATTGCCAAACATCGTAATGAATGAAAAGAGCTTTAATTTTACGTTGCCTAATTTCCTTAAAAGTGATGACTAATCCCTAAAGCTATTAGTAGGATTAATTAAATGGAAACTTGTAACGATGAAACTCGAAGTAAATATAGGGGGAGAGTAACGATGAAACAAAGAGTCAACGTTTTAGAGAAATATCGCGTGATTCTCACGCCTTGGGTCAGTTTCGCTGGCGTTCCTCTTACGTTGCATTTGGTGCTGTTATACCGTTTGATGAACTTATACTTCGGGTCGAGTCGAGACAGAGTTTGTTGACTAATTGGTGCGGAATTGCTCTATTAAACTGCTTTGTCTACCAATTGAAATTTATTTTTCTTGCAGCGTAGACAAATACATTTTTCTAAAACTGTCGGTCACTGCGTGCATTTTGTCTTGCAGACCAGATAATTAATTACATTTCTAGATTCAAAATATTGTACTTTCTCAAACTGTCGGTCATTGTGTGCATCACGTCTGATTATCTATGGTATAGCAGACAACTGTAAACAGAAACAATTAAAATTATATTTATTTGAGGACACAAAAATGTATCCTCTAGTTTTTCATACATTATTTGAGAAATGTTTTTTTTTTAATTTCTTTATGTATCATTACCATATATATTTTCATTAAAAAGATGACATGGCTAATTAAAAATGATGATATATCTTAACTTTTATTATGACAAATCAAATTACATTTACAAAGTTTTATATTTTTGGTAAAAATTTAAAATATAACCATAACTCATATATCACTCATTAATGAAAATTTTAAACTAATAATATAATTATAAATGTATAAAGTTTTCACATTAACTTAGAATTGAAAAATAAAAATATATAAATATTTATATTTTTCAAAACTAGTTGTGAATATATCTTTTAATTAAGAATTCGAATTATGTTTTAATTTATTATTTAGTATAAGAAACTAATTTAATTATCAAATTAGTAAATTTATGTGTATATGATCACCATACAACAGCTATGTTCTTTTGATATACGATGGACGCAATGTCAGTCTCTCTTTTCAGCTTAGTATTTTCATTGCTTTAAAAGTGATTATAAAAGATGCAGCGTTAATTTTGGAATAATAATTGATTGCTCAAAATTCTAGCGGCAATTGCGATTCTCACCGGTGAGTACTATTTTAACTGTTACAGTGACACTTTTTATTTCGTCATCATTGTTCGCATCGTTTTACACGAAGCAATCACAGTGAAATTTGGAGTCACAGATAATGCGTCTGCGTTGATCAAAAGAACATGATTAATGTGTTTGTTGAGCAAATTTTAGAAGAAGACTTCTTCCAGATATGTAGTCTCAGCCGATTTCTTGGCCACTACTTGCTCATACATCTCTGTGTTTGAATATGTATCGTCGTTTTCCATAGTTAAGTCAGCCTGATTAGAGTTTGTAGCTTAGAATATCCGTGATTTCCTTAGTGTTACTGGCAGGAGCTTGCAGAATCATGTTTCCCACTCTGACATGAGTCTCCAGAGTTTTCATGGGTTGAACACAGGTTCGGAACGAGCGCCTTGCTCTCTCAGCTATGTTTAGGCTATGTTTAGAAATGAGTTTTCTCTTCGAAAAACTAGGTTCTTGCTTCGAGCTGAGTTAATCTTTGGGAACTTTACTCCATCTGCTTGAAGTACCTTTCTATCCACTACTTTAAGGTTTGGACTTGGGTCACCCTGAGGGCGTTGTCGTTTTCCCTATAGCTAAATTAATCTCTACGACTTGTTTTTGCAAAGCTTAAAACTGAGCTTGCAAGTTGATGTCGTTTGTGGTGGCCATTATTTGATCATACTAGCTTCCAATCATTATCATGTAGCCTTTGTAATCTCCTTTTTCTAGTTATAGTCAAACTCCTTTTTAGTCAAACTATAGTCTTAAGTACTGAAAAGGTGAAGAAAAAGAGTTTTTTTTTTTTATCTTCTCTAAAGTGTTTTTTAAGACTTTAAGGTTTTCGAGAGTCTACAAGACTGAGTGGTAATTTTTGGTTTTCATGTTCTATACCATAAAACCTTTATAGCGTATAATCCCTTTGTTTCATATTACTTGTTGTTCTAGGTTTATTCACATATATTAAGAAAACATATGATTTTGTATATTTCTAAAATAAAAACACAATTACTTATACACCTAACCATATTTCAATCAATAGAAAAATAAAAACACAATTACCTATGAATCTTATTAATGATTTTTGCATTGAAATTCTAAAACGACACTTATTTTGAAACAAAATTTTTTTCCTACAACGACAAGTAATATGAAACGGAGAGAGTATATATACCAATCCGACTTAAGAAACTAAGTAAAACAAATTTAAATATAAAATTTTTAATTAAATAAAAATTTAAAAATTAAATAAAAAATTAGAATTGAATCAAAGGTTAGAAATAAAAGGTTAAAGTTAGAAAAAGAATGTTAAAAATAGATAAATAAGAATTCTAGTAAGAAAACACTAACCAGAAAGTTGGTGGAGGGAAAAAAGCAATATAGTGAAAAAAAAATAAAAAATTAAGGCAGGTTAAAAAGTTACAGCCTTTGTGTTTTCTTATTCTCTCTTCGCAATCTCCAGTTCTCCATGTTCGGTTAGAACTTTCCTTTCCTCATCTCAATCCGAATACCTTTCTCGGTGAGTTTTGAATCTGCTCAATCTCAAAAACCCATAATTCTCTTCGTAGATTGTTAATTAGATTAGGTTTAGATGTTGAATTATGAATTAGAGAGATTTTTGGATTTTTTTTCTTTAAGACGTGAATTCAATTGTCCTTTCGATCTCTTTGTGTAGAATCGTCTCTGCTTTGATTTGGTGAGTTCTTCATCTTAAATGAAATTTCTTCCTAGTTTCGATCTGATTGTTTCCTAGTTTACATATGATTGAAGATCTGAATGTGCCTGCCTTGATCTCAAAGTTTATTATTATGAATCTCTCTTTTAGACTAACACCACGAGTAAACCATATTTGAGAAGAAGACATGTCTTTTTGTCTGCGCCCAGTTCGTGTTTAAGAGCTAATAATAGGAGAAACGAACCGATAAAAGTATATTTTCTGCTGTCACAACAGAGTAATATATGTATATATATTGTTGTTATATTTGAATAGATTTTTAATTAATGATAGCTATCAAAAAGTATATTCATAGAATATGATCATTGATTCATAATTACCTAACAGGTTCCAAATTTGACTTCATATGTTTGACCTTTGTACGAGTATTAATATTTTTAATTAACATTTACAGAAAACAGCCTCCTTCGTTCCTGTCTTCCTCATGGCTTCTTCTACGGTGGAGTCCAGCGTCTCGGATATCTTCTCAACTGCTCCAGCTCTCCAGAGTAACATCGGAATCTTGTCTCCTGATCAGGTTTGTGTTGAGATATGTTCTGTGTCGGGACTTGTTATTTTCCATTGTGATTTCTTATGGTTCTCTGTTTGCAGATCGAATTGGCAAAGATCCTATTAGAGAATGGTCAGACTCATCTATTCATGCACTGGTCTGAACGAGGGGTGTGTGACAAAGAGAAGATAGGATTCTTCGATCAGGTTTTTGTTTATGTTCTTTGTAATCTTTGTTAATTAAGTTTCGGAATGAATTCAATTAATATTGTCCTCTTTTTTTTTTTGGTATTTTAGATTGCTCGCTTAAACTCAAGCTA
This sequence comes from Sinapis alba, assembly GCA_012274485.2. Lineage (NCBI taxonomy): Eukaryota > Viridiplantae > Streptophyta > Magnoliopsida > Brassicales > Brassicaceae > Sinapis > Sinapis alba. The sequence continues at coordinate 30,663 of MU107096.1, read as the reverse complement.
TCCAGGGGGATTAGCAGCATACATTAAGACTGCTAAAGAGCTTCTCGCTGATTCAAAGCTAGGGAAGAACCCATACGATGGTTTCTCTCCTTCTGTAAGTTACATATCTTTAGTGTTATGAATATAGATGTGTTATTCTTGTGTGGTGTTTTTTTTTTAACAAAAAGATTCTTGCAGGTTCCTTCAGGTGAAAATCTTACTTTTGGTGACGAGACCTTCATTGAAATGGAGAAAAGAGGTGTGGTCGAAGCTAGGAAAGCTGCTTTTGTTCTTGTTGCTGGTGGGCTTGGTGAGCGTCTTGGTTACAATGGAATCAAGGTAATTAATATATGGAGCATGGTTTCAGTGAATTAACTCACTATTTGTATTTGATAGGAGTACTGCTTTAGCAACTTGTTCACTCAAGTAATTCTACTTCCTGTTCAATAATCCATCCTTTTGAGCTCTTAGTATTATATGACATGCTTTCCATCAAATACCGTAAAGTGGCATAAAATTGTGAAACCTGAGGAACATAAAGGTTTACTTGACGCTTTGAGATATACCTCTAGACATACTTGATCCAACTGTGAATCCATTTCTTAGGTTGCACTTCCAAGGGAGACAACTACAGGGACATGCTTTTTGCAGCACTATATTGAATCTATATTGGCTCTCCAAGAAGCTAGCCTCACGGTCGCTTCTGGTATGTTTCTAACTTTTCTTTTTGGACACAATATTAGCATGTTCTGCATATCCAATTTTCTTGTATAATGAGTAACTTTTTCACATCTCTCATCTCTAATCGTACTTGTACATCTCGCAGATGGAAGTCAGACAGATATTCCTTTCATTATCATGACCTCTGATGATACACATTCACGCACACAAGATTTGTTAGAGTTGAACTCTTACTTTGGGATGAAACCTACTCAAGTACATCTATTAAAACAGGTAAATGATCAGCTAGTGAGATCCTTGAGAAGAGTTTTTTTTTGAAGTGTAAAATGTCTTGAAAAATAGCGCACAACTGGTTCTTTTTTTTTGTAGGAAAAAGTTGCATGTCTTGATGACAATGATGCTAGACTTGCGTTAGACTCTAACAACAAATACAAGATCCAGGTACAGTATCATTATGTGTGTTGCTTTTGATGTTTCATAATCTACCACAATATTGTCAAGTTAACTATCGAATTGTTGTCTGTTCATAGACAAAGCCTCATGGTCATGGCGATGTACATTCGCTTCTTTACACCAGTGGTCTTCTTGATAAATGGTATTTCTTCTATCAAGTATTTTCTTTCATATATATGATTAACTTTGCTGCCAACAAATTTTATTATATTTTTGTATGTTGCAATTTCAGGCTTGATGCTGGTTTAAAATGGGTTTTGTTTTTCCAAGATACAAATGGACTTCTCTTCAATGTTAGTAGCATCTAGCTAACTCTTGTGTGGTAATTGTTAAGTATTCATACAATTCTGATCGGGAAATATATAATTCCTTGGTACAGGCAATTCCAGCTTCTTTGGGTGTGAGTGCTACTAAACAATACCATGTTAACTCTCTGGCTGTTCCCCGCAAGGCGAAAGAAGCTATTGGAGGAATTACTAAACTTACCCATGCTGATGGTAACTATAAAAAAATTCAGTCCATACATTTTCTTTTTATATAGTTGAGAGTATTGATTCAAATGATTTCCAGGCAGATCTATGGTGATCAATGTGGAGTATAATCAACTTGATCCTCTACTTAGAGCATCTGGATTCCCTGATGGGGATGTTAATTGTGAGACAGGCTATTCCCCTTTCCCTGGAAATATTAATCAAGTGGGTTGCCTTGTACTTGATGAGTCTATAGTTTCTCTGATTAGGAATTTTTTTTAAGTCTCTTGTTGTTTGTGTATGATTTTTTTTTTTTTTAATACGCAGTTGATTCTTGAACTTGGTCCATACAAAGAAGAGTTGCAGAAAACTGGAGGGGCCATTAAGGAGTTTGTTAATCCAAAGTAACTCTTCTTTTCCCTCCCCTTGATTCTTCTCATGTTGTTTTCATTATTAGTCAATTCTATGCTTTGAACATCTACTTTCTGGATTGTATAACAGATACAAGGATAGCAGCAAAACATCATTTAAATCTTCAACTCGTCTAGAGTGTATGATGCAAGATTATCCAAAGACATTGCCACCAACAGCACGTGTTGGATTCACGGTAACTGCTGCTATCTGTAGAGTAAAGCACTACTTTAATAGTTCATTGCTTTTGTTCTGACAATGTTTCCTCTTGTAGGTGATGGATATATGGCTTGCTTATGCACCCGTTAAGAATAACCCCGAGGATGCTGCTAAGGTACCAAAAGGAAACCCATACCACAGTGCAACTTCTGGAGAAATGGCCATTTATCGTGCTAACAGCCGCATTCTTCAAAAGGTAAATTAAGTGTTTTTACATATGCCTCTAGAGACACTTGATTTGAGCCAAAAATTATTCTCCATGATGGTTTATAGTCCCTAAAGCATCTTTTTTTTTGGTTTTACTAACTCGCTAGGCTGGTGTCAAAGTGGGAGAGCCTGTGAAGCAGGTCTTGAATGGCCAAGAAGTTGAAGTATGGTCTCGTATCACATGGAAACCCAAATGGGGAATGATCTTCTCTGACATCAAAACAAAAGTCACTGGGAACTGCGAGATCTCTCAGAGATCCACAATGGCTATTACGGGTCGTAATGTGTTTATTGATAATCTCTCCTTGGACGGTGCACTTATTGTAGATTCCATTGATGATGCAGAGGTATGTAAAACTCCATTGTTATCTCTTGGATTATCATGTAAATAGACTAATGCATCATGTGAAAAACAGGTAAAACTTGGAGGTTCAATCAAGAACAATGGCTGGACCATGGAAACCATAGACTACAAGGACACGTCGGTTCCAGAGGAAATAAGAATCAGAGGTTTTAGACTCAACAAAGTGGAGCAACTCGAAAAGAAGTTCACTCAACCTGGGAAATTTTCTCTGGAGGACTAAAGCAAAGCAAAGCAAATTTGGAAAATGCCAAATGATCTATTCATTCATCCAACGAGACATGTTTTTCCTTTACGACATTTACTTAATGTTTATTATTATTGCTTAATGATATACAATATTTGATTTCGGGTCTTATGAAACACACTGGCGGTTGTTACTTGTGTACGTTTTAGCTGTGTTCTTATACATGTATGAGTATTATAAGGTAGCTACAACAGTAGAACAAGAAGCTCGGAGAACCAATAATAAAAGTGTTATGGGCAGTTAGATCATCTCAAGCTCACTGTATTAGTTGAGTACTCAGGCATATATCAATGGAGCACTGAGAAGCTGTCAAGTGAGTACTGAGATATGCATGAGACTTCATAACTTAAATTGCACCAAATGTTTTGAGTCAAAAGTGAAAACTATTCCAATTCAGAGCATGCAGTGAATGTAGACCAGAGGAAGTCGTTGTCAGGTTATGTATTCACCTTCTAGAGGCAATTTTGTGAGATGTGATTACAACATGTTGTTGCTCTATCAGAGACATTCGGCAGAGATCTCGACAAAAACATTCCCAAGTAGTGGTAAATACAATGAAGCATTGAGTTTACTACCGAGAGGTCCAAGAAGCCGAGTTTGCAGTGATGGCACAAGTAGCAATGGAATGTTCGATTCCAAAGATTATGGTATAGATAGAAGCGTGACATAAGGGTAGGCGTGGCAAACACTCTAAGCCGTTCAGCGAGAAAAAAGTGCCTTAATCTCTGTAAAAAAGAACTCTCAACCTTAGGCAGCATTCTCATGGGGTTGCACTGTTGGTGCAATCCTTGATTCAGTGAAAAGTGCCTTAAAAATATCTTTGCAATTATGAAAAGGAAACAGTAAATATCATTGTTGGCATTATCTCAATAATCGTATTAAAAATAGTTAATCCAGATTGAGCATAACTATCCTAAGATAAACCAAATTCAAAAAGAATAATAAAATTAAAAAAGGAACCACATAAATATAATTCATATATACTATATAAGGAAAAAAACATACCTTAAACAAAATATCCCAATATACAAAAGGGATTGAACTAAGCTTTTTAAGCTGTCCACGTTGCCAAATTAAATCAGCCTATCACCATCCATCAAACTTCCACGTCAACTAATTATTCTACTTATACGATCAGGCCCACTTTTGTTACCAACCCAAACGGCTTTGTAAACCTAAAACCAACTATCGTCGCTGTCTCTTCCACTTCGTCGTCTTTGTTTCTGATCCATGCAAATCACCGTTTCTTCTTTGTATTTATCACAACCCCATTCTCAAACATTCAAAGCTCATCTTTACTTTTTTCTTTAACCGAGATGGTTTCGTTCTACCTTTCTCTTATTCTCCACCTATACATATCACTTCTTGAAATCATTCACCCAAACCAAATCTTCCTGGCATATTCCACAAAATTGTTAAACATATCCAACCGGCTTCAAGATCTGCGAATCTATTACAACGTTCCTGGTAGTCATCTTCTTCAACCATGTTGTTGGTGATGTTTTCAATTAATCTGCAGGGAGGATGAGATCAACTTGGGGAAGTTATTGTTTGGAATTCAAATCCGAAAGAGGGATTTTACAATCGTAAGCTCTCACTTCTTTGGGCTCGCTTCGTCTTCGTAAAGAGGCTTTATCGGCTGCACTGAGGCTGTATCGTCCGGTGCCGGAGTAATTCAAGTGCGGCGTGAAGGGCGACAAGTTACAACATGGGACTCTGTTCCGTCGGGATCGTCAGTGATGTTTCGATACACTTGGCTGGGAGTATAAGATCGACTCCCGCAGATTATTGTTTCGAGTTCAAACCGGAGAGATTGACTTTGCGATCGTAGGCTCTCCGTATACGTAATTATGGGCCAACAAAAACATCAGAGATTGACTTTGCAATCGTACTCTCTTTGTACACGTAATTATGGGCCAATACACACAGAATATGATACAAACACAAAGCTCAAGCAAAAGCTCAGCATTAGAGTTCAACAGCAACTAAAGTAAAGTAAGACTCCAAATTCGTCCTTTTGATCATCAAGATCCTCTGTTCAGCCCTCCAGTCACGTTCTTTCACTTTTTAATCTTTGCATAATGTTTATTACTGTGATCATAAATAACTCGCTTGCATATGTCTTCTTTTCCAGGTTGTGTTGTACTTGACTTTCTATTGTAGAAGCACAGAAGGTAGTATACAAAAGGAAACATTAATACACTTTGCATATTCTCTGTGTCTTTGGATTAATCTATAATCTTGTGGTGCAGATACAAAACCTTCTTAAAGATCTCCATGGCGAATTCATGAAGGTAACCTGAAACAACTCTCTAACCCTTACAAGTTGATGCCAGACTAATGTCATAGTTTGGTAAAATTCCAGATTGTGTTTTGGTAAAACTCCAGATTGTGTTATGTACAGAAGATAAGAACCCATGTTCGTTATGGGAAGAAGTTATCACAAGACAACCTTAGTTATCAGATTTTCATCAAGTAATATTACATGATTGATTGTTGATTTTATGTCTTTTAATAAGTGTGGTTGACGATAAAAATGAGAAGGCAAGAAACATAATTTAACATATGTCTAAAAATAAGATCCAGAGCTAATTCAGAAGCACGTAAAAAACTATTTGCAGTTTGTTTCGATCTATATATACACACATGGCAGGAAAAAGGATACACAAAAGAGGTATGATCAACATGATGACATATATCAGAACTTAAAATGGCATAAATGCCCAAGTTCTGTCTGTACAAGGTAATATGCTATATGTAGTTACACTACGTATCAGAAAACAACTAAGATTCTTATTTTTCATGTTTGGTTCTCTCTTATACAGGTTGAAGTTGAGATGAATCAGCTGAATAAAAAATAAAGAGCTGGATGACCAAGATGAGGTACACGCTACTTCTCTTATCATGTTCTGAGAATTGTCTTGATAAGAACCAGAGAAATATCTTGATCCATATTAGGAATAGTTAAATGTGCAAGGATCTTTGGCTTGGAGTTCATGTTTTTTTTTATGTGTAACAAAAAAATAGAAGACCAAAAGTTGAGAGATGCCGGGATTGAGAGCTTATTAATGAGACGCGGCTAATTTGGGTAAAGACTGCTCGATGTATCTTATGTGCGCTGAGAATCAGTTAAAGTGTATATTTCTATTTTTTCAGCTCTTGAACTCTAAAGAGGTGACAACAGAGGAGTACAATGAGTTTACATAAAAGCTTTCCACGAGTATTTGGACCCACTAGCATCAACCCACTTCACAACAGTACGTTGAAGGGAAAACATCTGTTGGAATAGCATATATCCATGAAACAATCCAGGCAGGTTATGATTTGTATCTGTTAAAAATTGGTGACACCATGTGGATCCACTAATGATATATTGTTCGTAAACTATTAATGTAATTCTCTTCTTCTAGCGTGAGGTTGAGTTTAGATCCATCCTTTATGTGCAACCAGTGTCACAAATGGGAAAAGATGACGTGGATAAATAAAAGACAAAGAACATGAGGCTCTATGTAAAACAAGTTTTCAAGTAATTTTGAGGGGAAGCTGGTGAGAGAAGTATCTCTTGGTGTGGCCTTTCAAGAGATATATTTTCTATTTTGTATTGATATCCGCTTTTCTGGTGCTTTGTGAGCAGTTTCCTCGGTATTTGAGCTTTCTCAAAGGTGTTATGGACTCGCACGATCTCCCACTAACGTGTCTCATGAGATTCTTCAAGAAAATCGTATTGTGAGTGTTAATATTCATTTTTATGTGAAGTCTTCGAGATATATGTTCATTTCTTTTTCGTGTAAGTGTCATATATTTTTGAGGTATCTGATCTATTTTTTTGTATCATTTGTAGCTTTCTTACCGTTTCCTCAAGCTTTTGTGCTCATCTTTTTTTGCTAGGCAAGATACTTTTTCCAGCAGATTATATCAAGAGTCAGCGATTGCCATGATGTAATAAGAAATTACTTCGAAATTCTTCTTAGCTCTCCCAGACATACTGAAGCTTTATTTATCATTCATGTAGTCACTTTATTTTCCTTATTCTCATAGCAAATACGCCAAAGTTAAAGGGAATCGGAAATATATAACTTTGTTTATAATCAGCGTCGGATGCAAACATATATGCCATCAGACTTTCCATTTTGATGAAAAAAAATCTGTGTTTGGGATAAGGTAATATAACCTTGATTTAAAAATCATCTATGTTTTAAAGTGATTGTACGTAATTCTCATTCTCTGTGTAACCTGAGCTCTCTATTGATTAATCGCTCCAGATAACCACAATAAAAACAATAAATCATTGACAAAATCATTGAGTTTCATATTAAGCTAAAAATAATTAAAAAACATGAAAAAGTTGGTTGTTTATGTGGCACCAATAAATATTTTTGAACTAAGAATAATAAACAAGCCTCAAAATTTGGGTTTTATATGATCCATCAATAAAAAAATATTTAGAAAATTTCTAAATATATTAGAATGGGTTTTTAATGTTTTGGTTTTCTTTTACAAGTCATAACAACACAAGTTTTTCTCCTCTCTCAAATAACAAACCTAGAAATCACATAATCAAACATATAGCATATCATGCAAAAGATTGCTAAAATTAGATGAAATATATTTAATAATTATAAGAAAGTAAAATGCTATTGAAATAAAAAAATAGTAAGACAATTTACATGTACTGTCAATATTTTTAAACTTGACTTACATACCAGATTATTTCTACGATCACCAGATCATTGGATCGACTATTGCTAAACCATTGATCAATAAATTAATAAATGTACTATATGTTTATATATTAAAATAATATTATTAATCGTCTAAAATATTATATAATATCAAAAATCATGTCTTATTTTCAAAATGTAATTGTTTTTTTTTTTATTTTTAATCTTAATTTTTATTTGCCCTGAAAAAAATTATTTAACTAATTTATTAATATCTAATTAGGACTTTAGCCAAATTAAGATAAAAATAATTTTTAAAAGTTATTAAAATTGAATATAAAATAAACTTTTGAATCTAAAAAATACATTACAAATATTGTTTTAAAAAATATTGTTACCTCCAGTCTATATGTATATACTATTAGATTTTCTATCTTTTTTATAATGTTATACCAAATAAATTTGTGTAAAAGTGAATTTAACTTAGAGCGTATCAATCAATGCATTTTGCTTCTCACTATGCTAACTTCAACATAAGTTGTTTAATGATTAACTTAAGAGTATAAAATAATAATGGAAGTATGTTTCTACTATATATACAAACAATATTGAAAGGTTATATATTTTCTACACAATACTGATGACAAATATATCTGCATATGTGTAATGCACATAATGTATCCAAAGTATTTTTATGTAGTATCTAAACATGGAATCATTCAATAATGAAATCTTCTAAAGGTTTCACAATTTTATAGTAAATACCTATTTATAAATAAATAATAGAAAACCAATTTAAAAATTTAAATATTATATCAAAAGAATTAAATGAAATAATATACCTAAAATAAAAGTACTTTATTTTAAACTTTGATGTTTAAGTTATACTCTGTCTATTTCAAAATTATCAATGTTTGGAGAAAAAATGTTATTTAAAAGACATATTTTATTACATTTTCAATGTATTTTTATTAGGTTATAATTGTAAAATGTAAACTTTGAATAAATAAAATGTAATTATCAAATTTTATTGGTCAAAATTACGAAAGTAATTAATAGCGTAAAATAATGCATTTATAATTAAAATTTAAGATGAATTTCTAATATATATATGCAAAATATTAAACATAAATCTTTTAAAACATTAATTTTATAAAGAAACAAACCGCGCGTAGCGCGGTAAAATCTCTAGTATTTTATAAAGACACTTTAAGCGCGAAGTACGGATCAGTTCATAGAATTTTTTTAAAAAAACATCAGTTAAATATTGAATGAATATTTTGAAGATTTGAAAACTCCATTAAATAGTTTTTCAACCCTTTTCAGACAATTAAGAGGGAGGTAGGTACTCTGAGTAAAATAAAACCCTTATTTTTTCAAGCTGAATTCTTAATTCTTTTTTTTTTCTCGAATCTTATTACTCGTACCTTTTTTTTCTCTTCAGTCAAACTTTCCATCTTTTGCTTTTATCCTCTATTAAGTTTTACTCAGCCATGACTAATAGTCTAATACTTTAGGACGTTCCCATTTTTTTCTTGGTTACAGTGTTCAGTTAGTTCAGGCTGTCCCTGCTTGAAATTAACTTAAATTTTAAACTACGGAATCGACGAAGCAAATCGTATCTATTAAAAGCCCAAACGATTTCAATGTGAGTTTTCAAATAATAAAAAAAGTCCTATTGTTTGCTTACAATGTCCTAGTTGATGTTGATACATGAGGAATTGCAATAATAAGAACATGGGCTGTTTAAGCAATGAAAAGGATAATGCCTCCACGACCACTTGTGTATCTTTTGTTCACCTTTTCTTTATTATATAACATATGATTATTATAATGGGTAATGGGTCCTCTCCACAGAAACATTTAGATTCCAGCTATAATCATTTACGATTATATTTTTAAGATACTAGTATGTATAATATCAAATCCTAATATGTCCCTTCAACATAAAATAGGGAACCTTCTGAGTGTTGATGGTGCAGGATATTATTGTATTTGTGATGGTGTAGGATATTGTTGTATTTGTAAATTCAAATACTCAATCGTATAAAAGGATATGCAAGTTCATCCAATCTGGTTATTTTTCCACATGGGACCCTCTTGATCTAAAAGATGACGCAGTTTGAGAAAGTTATAAATTTTAACTATGATTAAATGATAAAACTATGATTTTGTTATTTTCTTTGTCTTTGAAGTATGAGATTTAATTAAGTTCATGAAGCGAGTATAAGTTATAGTATTTTTTTTTTCTTTCAATTTGAATACACAAATATGGTCGACAGATCTCATGGTGAGACTGTACATGAACTCCATGTGTAAATCATTATGTCATTTCTAAATTTTGTTTTGGGTAAATTTTCAAATTAAATTAACGACATCTGGATTTTATGATTTTCTTACTATTAGGAGATACGAGAATAACCTAAGAAAGATCGATAAATATTCAAAGATTAAAAAAATTGACCAGACCAAATCAAAATGTAAAGAAGATAAAGACATTAAAAATGATCTCGAAGACACCATATATATCCTATGGAGATAACATCGCCCTCCAAACAACTATAGAAGAACAATAAAGGAGAAGGGGATCCAAGTCTCATACATAAAAATTACTTTTGTATTCACTTGTATTTTGATATCCCTTATTCATCACAGTTGCATAAGTTAAAAGATGAGTAATATACTTTTTTTTTTTTTTTTAAATCATCCATAGTAAATAATCTTTTCATTGATTACTTCTTTGCTATGTTAATGTAAATTATAATCCTAATTTTTTGAGTAGATTTTGAGATCCATCAATCGGTTTGGGTACAAAACTGAGATAGTAAACCATGAAGATGTGCTACATCATAATCCTATTGAGTGGAGTTTGTTTGGTTTTACTAGCGGTTGGCAAATTTTGGTGAAGACGAGAGTTAATGTACCTCCTCCATGTAGCATAAATTATAGTATAACCCTGCTTAGCTAGCTGCAATGGAGAGTAGAGTTAGTAGTAGAACCAAACAAGACAAATTCTCACCCCATTTATTTACTTGCCTTAACGCGGTCTGAAGGGGAACTTCGTTTGTCTGATAACTTTTTGGTGTTTGTGGCAATAAATTAAACATTTTTTATTAAATAAAATTAAAAAAATAAAGGAAAGATCCGATTTATGGGAACAGATACATTGCATGTAGATTTCAACCAAAGTATAAAACACATCATCTTGACCTCATACTGACCCATCGTTCCTTTTTTTTCTTCCTTCCTTCCCTCTCTCCTCCCCCATCTTTTTTTTCCCTATTCGATAGGGTTTTCTTCTCTCTCTCATCTCCCTCTCAGATCTTCATGTTCAGATCTTTCTTCGATACAATTGCAGCTTATTTGATCGTTTTCTTCTTCTTCACCGTCTTCAGATCTTTCGTTTTTGCTCTCTCCCACGGTTTTTCAAGCGATTTCAGTTTTCCTGGGAAGTTAGAGCTCAAATCATGTCTCAAATCTTTGGTTTTGCTGGTAACTCTCCCCCCGATCTGTTTGATTGATGTTCTCTTAAGCTCAAATCGACTAGCTTTTAGGCGTTTCCTTGATTTTAGGTGGTTTGGAGATGAATTGAAATCTTCCTGATGTGTTAAGAAACAGATTATCATCCATAGATCTTGATTTTGTGAATGATCTCAGTGAATCTCTCCTTTTTTCAGGTGAAAATGATTTCTACCGTCGTCGTTCCACAGTATACCCAAATCCAAAGGAAGCTAACCTTTTCCTGTCGCTCGCTGATTGCTACTTCCCTCCTCCTTGCAAGAAGTCTCGTATCGTTGCACCTTCTTCCCTCCTCTTCAGTGCCTTTGAGGAAACTACAGTCTCTATCGATGTGCTTCCTGACGAGTGCTTATTCGAGATCTTCAGGCGTTTACCAGGACCACAAGAGAGGACTGCTTGCGCTTCTGTCTCCAAACACTGGCTTTCCCTTGTAACTACCATCCGACAAACCGAGCTTCTTGATGATGTTTCAGACAAAACCGAAGGATGCTTATCTAGGAGCTTAGATGGGAAGAAGGCAACTGATGTTAGACTTGCTGCTGTTGCTGTCGGAACAGCTGGCCGTGGGGGGTTGGGGAAACTTTCTATTCGTGGAAGCGGTTCTTCTAGCAAGGTTACCGATCTTGGTCTTAGGTCGATTGCTCGGAGCTGCCCTTCTCTCGGCTCTCTTTCTCTCTGGAACCTTTCTACGATTACTGACGATGGTCTTTCGGAGATCGCTCAAGGTTGTAGTCAGCTCGAGAAGCTTGATTTGAGCTGTTGCCCTACAGTCACTGACAAGGGTCTGGTAGCTATTGCTAAGAGCTGCGTTAACTTGACTGAGCTTACGTTGGAGGCTTGTTCAAGAATCGGAGATGAGGGTCTGCTAGCTATTTCACGATCCTGCTCCAAGCTGAAGTCGGTTTCGATCAAGAACTGTCCTCTTGTCAGGGATCAGGGTATCGCCGCTCTGCTGTCTAACACCACTTACTCCTTGGCGAAACTTAAGCTTCAGGCTTTGAATGTCACTGATGTGTCTCTTGCTGTTGTGGGTCACTACGGCTTATCGGTCACTGATCTGGTTCTCGCTGGATTGCCGCACGTGAGCGAGAAAGGGTTCTGGGTCATGGGAAATGGCGTTGGCTTGCAAAAGTTGAACTCTCTAACCATCACAGCCTGCCAAGGAGTGACCGACATGGGGCTTGAATCTGTGGGGAAGGGATGCCCGAACATGAAAAAGGCGTTGATCAGTAAATCCCCACTGTTGTCGGACAATGGCTTGGTCTCTTTTGCAAAAGGTTCTTTGTCATTGGAGAGTCTTCAGCTTGAAGAGTGCCACAGGGTCACCCAGTTTGGGTGTTTTGGTTCTCTTTTGAACTGTGGTGCAAAGCTCAAGTCTTTCTCTCTCGTGAACTGTTTGGGCATTAGAGATCTCACTACCGGATTACCCCCTTCATCTCACTGCAGCGGTCTCCGCTCTCTGTCTGTTCGTAACTGCCCTGGATTTGGTGATGCAAATCTTGCTGCCCTTGGGAAGCTCTGCCCTCAGCTTGAGAATATTGAGCTGTTTGGGCTCAAGGGGATAAGCGAGTCTGGTTTTCTTCATTTGCTTGAGAACTCTCTTGTGAAGGTGAACTTCAGCGGGTGTTCCAATTTGACAGACAGGGTTGTCTCTGCCATCTCTTCTCGTAACGGTTGGACTCTTGAAGTCTTAAACGTCGATGGATGTACCAAGATCTCCGACGCCAGCCTGATCTCCATTGCAGAGAACTGCCACATTCTCAGTGATTTGGATATCTCAAAATGCTCAATCTCAGATAATGGGATTCAAGCTTTGGCATCCTCTGACAAGCTCAAACTTCAGATCTTATCCATGGCAGGTTGCCCTATGGTCACGGACAGGAGCTTGCCATCCATCGTTAAGTTGGGTTCAACTTTGTTGGGATTAAACCTCCAACAGTGTCGATCCATATCCAGTTCCACTGTCGACTTCTTAGTCGAGCGTCTTTACAGATGCGACATCCTCTCTTAATTAACTGTTCCTCGCTCTATGAAGGTATCTTAGTACTGTCCAAGTTAAGTGTCAGCTCTTTTTCAGGCTCTGTGATCTATGCTTCTCTCTCTCGGTAGACCCGGTTTTCCTTTTTTTTCCAAGTAGTTCGGCTTCCGGTTTCTTTTTCCAGCCAATGTTGTTTTTGCAGGGTTTCCTTTACATGAGGGGAACTCTAGCTTATTATGAAGCCGGAACGTCGTGTGGCTGCTTGAGAATATCCTTACCGGGTTTATCATCTCCTTTTACTTGCGTTAGTGTCTTTACGAGCCTATTGTGTCGTTTGCTTTGCGTTGTCTTGTCTTGTTCAAGTTCGGTTTTCCTCGAAAGGGTCTTTGTGTGATGCGTACGTGTGTTCAAGGTTTTGTTAAGGTGTCTTGGGTTCTCCCTTTGAGGTCTGCTCTGGCTTTTGTTGCAACAAACTCTATTAAAGAGTTTTTTTATTGTTGTTTTTTTTGCCAGAGCCCTCGTTTTTTTTCCAAGGCACTGTATTACAATCTGTATGAACACTGTACTAAATTATGTAAACGGCCGTTGGGATTGTTTGTATTGAATAAAATTCTCAGTTTGTTGTATTATGCATATTTTGTACTCCTTTTCTTAATATCGTTTTTGAGATCTGAGAAATTTCTACACCTTTTGAGCTGTATATGGAGGAGCATAGAGTCAGATTGTTTGTGAAAAAAACAGAATTTAGACTAATTTTACGTTTGTTTCTGTCCAATCAAAAATGAATGCGGTTTTCAATGTATGGTCGAGGGGAAGAATCTGGCCAACGATTTTTTTTGTGTGGTGGATACGAAATGATGTGAGTGGGATTAAAATAAAGTGAAAAACGAGTCAACTCTGATTTTGTTAAAATTAATAATTTTATTTGCGTGTGAATATTTGCATTTTACATTTTCTTACTTTAACTTGCTATGCATTATAAATTAATTACAAATTTGGAATAATCGTTCAATTGAATATTTTACTATTTTCTGCTTAGTTTTGTGATATAGTACATTTTTACATTATATGAATCAAAAATGTAACACTAATATACAATAATGTAAAAGGTAGTGTAATGTTATTTGTCTTATTTTTGTTTTGTAAACTTAATAGCATCACTTGTGTATACAAATTTAAAGTTGTTAGTGGAACTGGATTTATAATGATTATTAGGATTTTTAAGTCTAGTATTATTGGCTTATAGATTCTTACTAAAATCTAGTATTATTGGTTCTGTGATTTAATAATTATATACAAAAACTTTTATTATTCAAAAATGTAGATTTTATTGATTCTTCAAATCTATTAAAGTAAGTATTACTTGAACTCGTATTCTTAATCTTTTAACTCAAAAATTAAGATTTTAAGAATACTACTTCCTTTCGCAAAGAGTGTCGTTTTGAGGTTTCATTTTTGTTTCATAAAGAGTGTCGTTTTTAATTTTCAATGTAATTTATTAATGTTTTTAGCTTAATATTTATTGTAAAATGCATTGGTTTTATAAATATTTTTATTTATCTAAAATCTTATTGGTTTTATAAATATTTTTATTTATCTAAAATCTTATTGGTTGAATAGCTACCATTATTAAGAACATTAATGAATTCTAATCATTTTCTTAATATGTGTGAAAACTATCAAAATGACATTCTTTAAAAAACAGAGGGAATATATATTTTGTTTGAATTCTTAGAATCATTATAATATTTTATTTTTATTTTGAAAATATACAAAATTCTCTACAACTCTTTAAAAATTAGCAAATCTCTCCACTTTTGAAATCAACACACTCTAAATAAAGTACGACTAACGCCCCCTTAATTATTTTAAAATAAATTTACTAATGTATAACATAACATAAATTAAAATGTTTAAAATGCAATATTATGTTATAGTGTCCAATATTCTTATCATTAAATAATTCTTTTGTTTATATTTTCTTATGATTAATTGATTTTTCATCTTCTTTTTTTTTAATATAATTTTGTTAATAGGAAAACAATAAATAATTTTTTGCTGTCTTAACTATGTACTGGGAAACAAATTGACACTCAGAATAATAACATAAAACATATGTTGGTTAAGATGAATTGAATATTTGTAATAAAAATTCTCCAGCCCAAAAAAGCTAAATTAAATTATAGAATAATCTCTTTTCTATAAGTTACATATTTTAGTATTAGATAAAC
This sequence comes from Sinapis alba, assembly GCA_012274485.2. NCBI lineage: Eukaryota > Viridiplantae > Streptophyta > Magnoliopsida > Brassicales > Brassicaceae > Sinapis > Sinapis alba. The sequence continues at coordinate 15,246 of MU107096.1, read as the reverse complement.
ATCTACTTCCAAGATGTATTAAATCACATATACTCCACTCTTCGCTTCTCCTTACAGCGAAATACTGAGGAAAATTAATAATACAATTCATACTAAATTGAAAATTTATGATATCCTATTTCTCTTAAATTTTAAAAATATAATTTTACTTTACCTAAAACAGAAATAAGGAAAAGTACATATTTTATATTCGTATCACTGAATAAAGAATTGGACATGGTAAGAAATGATAATATTTTGCTAGTTGAAAAGGATAATCTACAGGGATGTTCAACAGAAAAAGAAGACTATACCCTAAATTTTAACCAAGAAATCATTTTGGCTTAGTATTAAGAGAAGTTTTTTTAATCGTCCTCTTTCGTACTCCTAACTAACCACCCCCGTTTATAGATAGCATTATTACTCTCGCCTCCGCATGTCACACCCATAACCACCCGAGAAAGTAAATTGTCTGGTGAAAGGACAAAGGATAGGTTGTCAAAAAAGAAGATCAAAAGAGAGCTTCACCAGCTTATAAGTGATTTATTTGTGAGCTGCCTAACTAATAGCATCTGATGCAATGCTTATAGCTCCAGCTTCATCCATGGAACTAACTCGTTCAAAGAAACATATATCGTTTGAATCTGCAAAAAAAGAAGAACCCAAAAGCTTTTCTCTTTGTGAAAAGGGAAGTAAGCGAGTGAGTAATAGCACCTTAGAGTCCATTGGGACGTTTCAGAGTGATCCAAGCTTGAACTGTCGTAATGTCACCTTCTTGAATAACTTCTTAAAGACTTTAACTTCTAATTTGCAAGTGACTTCTACTTTCAGAGAAGGTATCATTTCTAACACCTTTTTCGATGTCTACAACATCGCTCTCCGACAAACCAGCAACCTCTCAGAGCAGTTAAGAACGTTCTTCAAATTTCACCTCTTTAAACTCTCGGAATGATCTAACATTCACTGCTATTTTCAAGCGATATGTTCACTGAAATGAGGAAGGAGCGGTGCCTTCTGAAGAAGATTTCTTCGCACTAAGAGGAACAGCCTACAATAAGAAAACATTAATAAACTTGGAAAATTTTTAAAACGCTTTGAATTAAACTTGTTGGACAAAACTAAACTTGCAGAAAACCTTAAAACCTGAATAATGTACGGAGAGATCCATTACTCCGAATGCAGGATTCAACCATTGATGTTGTTCATTGCAGGACTGACCACCATCTGCAAGAAATACACATGAATTTCTTATGTACACAGACGGATATAGAGTTTCATGGTATCAGCAACAATGTGCTAACCAAAAAATATAGAAATATATAAGACCTTCATTAAATCTTCAAGAGGACAAAGTGCAAACTCTAGTTTATGCAAACGCTAATGTAGACTCATGAGATAATTGTTTATGTATCAAAAGCCTAACTTGTTACGGAAAACATTAAAATGGGGGAAAGTGCGCATTTTTATCTTATTCCTGGGGTTATAATGTGTTAAAAGAAACCAAACCTGATAACTGCAGGATCCTGTTTACAAAACTTGCCTTCATCTTCTTAGTTACCAGATTTAGCTCGCTTTTGACAGGCTTAAAGAGTAACTGCATAAATTCATCATTGGTTTTACGGACTGGAATATCTATGTGTTCAGCTGATTTTGTGAAAATTTCCATACCTTTGCTTGCAGTTAAAGATGCTTCATTGATTACCCGAGGAGAAAGATGTGTTATAGGGCCACGGGAGACTTGCTGGAGTTTTGAAACCGTTTTCATGGTGATGGCTTGATATTGTTGTAAGGTTAGATGAAGGGTTTATATAAGAGGAGAAAGAGAGGGAGGTGGAATGATACTATCAATCTTGAAGGATATGAACGAAGAACTGAATTGAATGAGTAGGAATGGTTTGGGTTATCGTAACAACACCGTAACTGTGATTTGCAGAAATCTGGACCTATGGTGAATTGGAGGAGTCAACGTCGCTTGCGATAGATAATGGGCTGGAATGATAGATGAGCAGGGAGATAAAGGGCCAATAACCATGCGAGATCTGATTATACGCGACACAAACAGCCCAACCGCAAGCCCACTCAAACAAAAGCGTGATGACATGTCAATTTCAGCAGTTCTGATTGGCTTATTTTTCTGAGTGACGTGGACAGACTGAGCTTTCAAGCTCAATCCCTTTTATATATTGGGATTCGTTGTCGCTATTGTTTTTAAGTGGACTAACCTTACATAATTAATTAAGATGTGCCAGATTTTCCAAATTACGATCCCCTAAAGTGAAGACAAAGGATCATTGTAAGTTGCGCTTCTTGTTCACATAACTTTTATCGTATCCGGAGACTTTTGAAACGCCTTTTTTCATTGAAATTTCCAATATATTTAGGAAGATGCACAAAGCCACCGTTCCAACAGACATTAGAGACCCTATTACAACTTCATCTCACCTTGAACACACGATAAAATAGTTAATTCGCTCCGAATTGTAGTTTTTTGTACTATTGGTTGAAATGATTGAATATATTGGTGTTTATGTTAACAGTTTCTGACCCGATATTTGACAAAATTCTAAAAGTAAAGTGTTCCTTATTTTCTCTGCAAAATCTTAAAGGCAATTCCGAAGATAACAAAACAAAAAACATTTCAAATAAAAATTCAAGCAAGGACATGACAGACAGAGGAATGGATGATGATAAGGCATAATGGGCAATGTTGAGCAGTGATGACTGATGAGGAGCTAATGGTGATGATGAACTGCTTCGGGAGAACAAGGGGGGATGTGCATTGCTTTGGGAGAGCAACGGGCAATGTAGAATCAGAGAAGTTTATATGAAATTGTTATCTTAAAATCTCCGGCTCTATAGGTTTATATGGAGTGAGAGGTTTATATGAGATGAGATATACATAATTTGTCCTTTTGTTTCTAATTTTCGCAGTTTATATGGAATTTTGTTATTTCAACAGCTCCAGTTTTTTAGGTTCTTGTGAAATATTTTATAAGTTTATCGTAATTTTGGCTGTTGATCTCGAGATAATTGATTTTGACTCCAACATCTAGTTTAGCTCCTTTAAGATTTTGTAAAAAAAAAAATCAAATAGGAAATTTCTACGTTACTTATAGGGATTCAGTACCAAATTTTCTATCAGTTATGGTACGCTTGAGATTTGTTATTTAATTGATTTCCTAAACTGAGAAAAACTAAATGAACCATACTTAAAGAAGGACGTAAAACGGAATTTTTTTTATTGATATGTAAACAAACAAAATCATAATTTTCGTAACTTACAAGAAAGTAACTCATTATAACATTAATGAAATGTTCTTAGCAAACTCAATGTTGATTACTATAAATAAACACACAGATCTACATTAGTGGCATACAATTACAAATACAAGAAAACACATTTAAAAGACCTTAAAACAAAACTAAACATGGAGAGTAAAACCATTGTCATGATATCTTTCACAATCATGATTTTGCTATCGTTTTCGTACCCATCTTTGGCCATAGAAAATGACGAGGACAAGCCGCTACTCAATTCGGACGACGAGTTTGATGCAGTCATGGCAATTTCACCGAGTGAATCTGACTATAATCGCGACATGCTTGAAAGTCAACCACGGACGTTTTTCGATTATCTTGATAGGTGCTCAGAAAAAATGGGACGTGAGTCAGTTAAATGTGGTACCGAAGTGAGAGCCGAGATTCTTCGGAACAAAGATGCTTCGAGAGATTGTTGTCGGATGATAGTGAAAGCTGGTAAGGAATGTCACATGCAATGGATGAAATTATTTTTCCAAACATATCAACTCAAGCGCTTCAGCTCCAAAAGAATTTTAAAGAGTAACGAAATATGGAACAGATGTTCAAAGGAAATCAGTTCTGTTTCACCATCTTCTAATTAAAAAAACAAAGTAATTTCACTACTATAAAAGTATGGTTTAATATGATTGTACTATACCTAATCTTACGATTTTATATATCTCATAAATTTATAATGACTTCTGATTCAGTCATTTTAACCGGTATGCATCATATATAAAATAAATAAGCAACAAACACTCAAGCATATGATAATTAAAAAAAAAAAAAAAATCAAGTAACACACACTCATCTTTCACAGATGGTTAAATCCTTTTGATCGTTGAGGCTCACCTCTCACCATTGATAAAGTCTATCATCTATTGCGCACCTCAAATCTATAACACAAAGTCAAAAATCTGATCGCCAATTTCAATACTGCTGCATGGTCATGCAGCCACACGGCGAAGGTAGCTAGCCTTATCACATTGAATTCGTATCCTACTCAAAACTAATTTTGGCACAGCCTTGGATAAGGCTTGGTTAAAATGCTTAGCTCTTGTTGAGTCATTTGATTAGCTGGTGTGATAAGAACATCCTCAGCAACAAGTTCATCATCTGGTTCAAGTTGTTCCTCTTGTCCAAACTCATTCCCACGTTATGATGTTCTTGTGTCATTTAGGATCGCATCAGTTAGCTTTGGCCGCAAGTTTGTCTTCGTGCAAGCTGGTTTTGGTCGTGATCAACTTTTGGGTTGTAGATTATCTTCATGTCAGAAATGTGAAATTGGCTAAATTAAACAGGAAAGAAAATGGCTTAGGTAATTATGAGAAAATGGATTGCTAAGTTATTAGGATGAAATATAAAAATTGATTGTATTGATGATTCGGCTACATGTAGGTAGTATTGGGAACTCTTACTGTAGTATTTTTGTATACTCGGAGCATGATTAAAGGGGGTTCTTAGAGGAGTTCTTAGGGGGATGGGTCCCATGAATAATGTAAGAACCGGTTCTTAAAACTCTTAAATAAGAACCGGTTCTTAAAACTCTTAAATAAGAACCGGTTCTTAAGAGTTTCTTGCACTGTTTGCGGGTCCTACTGACACGTGGCGATCCGCGATTGGTTCGTTTTTAAAAAAAAAAAAAAAATAAATAAAAAATCAAATTAAAAAAAAAACAAAAAAAAAAACAAAAAAAAACTAGAACCCCAAATGGGGTTCTAGGATTAATCATGCTCTCATAGCCCCTTTTACAATGCATGTAAAAATTGATGTATGCACCAGAGCACAAGGGTATAAAAATCTTCGGAACATGCATGGTTTAAGAACAAATGTTTATTATTGAGAGTTTTAAAACGTAATATTATAGTCTATGTGTATCACGGTATTTAGTATTGGATTTCATTAATAAAGTTTTGGTATTTCTCAGTGTTACTTGGTTCAGAATGGTTCCATCTGTACTTAGAATTTCCTAAAGTGTTCTTCGAATTTTTTTTGGATGAGTGTTTTGACGTCTTCCTCCTAGATATACTGATAAAAGACAATGGATATATAAATCTTGTGTCTTTTAAATTGAATCGAACAACAACAAAATATTAAGTTAATTAGTCATGTGGAATTTCGGTTTAGGAAGTCTTTATAACAATTTCATTTAACAATCGGAAGAAAAGTTCTAAATGATAAAAGGAATATAAGAGGGAGACCAAGTTTCTGTTGTATTAACTAAACTAAAAAAGTGTTACAAAAAAAAAAACTAAACTAAAGTACGTAAGTCATCCATCCAATTAAACAAACCCACGTCAGCTTTTTATCCCGTGGAAAAGATACGAGTCGCACGTGATGTTTGTTGTTCCTTCTTTCTCATTTCTTCAAAACGCGGGTTTGCTGCCGTTTGCCGCATCTATACGACCAAGTCGCTTTTCTAGGCTTCCTTTTTTTAAATATTGTTTTTTTTTTTTTCTTTTTCTTGGAGGGTTTCTCTCTTTGCTGTCTTTGACACCTTTTCAATATTCTCTACGTTTCATATGCCTTATTTTAGAATGCATACGCCTCTGCATACGCAAATCTATATATAAAAACAAGAAATATTAATTGCCTCCTTCACACATTATCAATACCTGAAAAAGTAAACAAAAATAAGATTCGATCCAAAAAAACAAAAAAAAACAAAGAGGAGAACCCCAGAACCCGCAAAGAAGAGGAACAAATTCTCAAAATCATCAATGGCCAAGAAAGTGAGAAAGCTTCACGTAACGGTGAAGCCGGTGAGACTCGACGGTTTACCGGCTGGCGAAACGGCAGCAAAGAACGTTTTCGCGATGGTGGAGTTGAAATGGAAAGGACCGGTCTCTGGTTTCGGATTGGGGCTCGTCCCTTTCTACCGGTCGAACCGACCCGTAAACCACACAATCTCTAAACCGATTGGTTTGGGGGTAAGCCATGTGGAATGGGAAGAGGAATTCGAACGCGTTTGTTGCATTGTTGGCCCGTGGAACCTTTCTTTCAGTGTCTTCTACGTGAGTTTTTCTTAATTATCTTTGAGCATAATCACATTCAATTCGTTTTTTCATGACTGTAAAATTATCATTATCTCTGGTCTCTTAACCAGAGTTCTTAGCTTCAAATAAGAGATATAAAAATCGTTTCTTTACTCGAAAAAAAAATAAAAAATAAATCATGAGTTAATAACTCCGTTTAAAAGACCGAAAATAATAATGCCCTAAGTAAATATGGTCTAATCTTTGGTTATTAGGGGGAGACTATAGAAGCAAAAAACAAAAAAGCTATCGTCGGAAAAGCGTCGTTGGATTTGGCGGAGTTAGCTTCGAAACTTGAATCAACGGTGGAGAGAAAGCTTTCGATTAGGTCAAAGGGTTTACTTTGGAAGGAAGCAACCCTTGTGGTAAACTGGTCAATTAAAATTTTAAAAATTAATTTGAATTATTCTTTGTTCTCATTGGATATAATATAATATTACTGTCGGAAACATCAGGGAAAGCTTGCATTTAATTATTCAAATCCTTAATTAATTAAGACACGCGGTTGGTTATTTAAATCAGGTCAACGTGACTTTTTCTGAAGTAAGAAACGAACCAGACGACTTTACACAACCCGGTCCGGTTACGGTTGACTCAGCGATTACGATAAAGATGGCAAGTCGTCGCGGCGGCATGGATTTGGATTCTTCTTCCTCACCGGCCACCACTTCAAATTCCGGCGGAGTAAGCCCAATTTTAGGAACGGAGTCAAATTCAAGCCCAGAGAACCAGTCTGAACCGGGTCATAAAGCAGGTTTTAACTGGTGGAAGAGACGACGGTTAAGCTTTTCCATGACTTGGAGAAGAGAACCGGTAATCATTCGGTTTAACAAATGTCAAAACCAAATTTGATTTTTGTATCCTAACCGGAACCGGTTTACATTTGCAGAGAGAGGAGGAAAGTACAACGAAGATGCCACCGTCGGCGACGGAATCGGAAAAGTCGGCGACGAAATTATCGATCGAGCCAAACAAATGGGTGGTGAAGGATCTAGCGAGCCGTGACGGAAAATCGAAGCTGAGATCGGAAGTTTACACGGCGTCGATTGATCAGAGAAGCGAACAAGCCGGCGGAGAAGCAGCTTGCGCGGCGGTGGCGGTGGTGGTTGCTCATTGGTTCCAAGCGAATCCTCGGCTAAACAATCCTACAGGAACCGAATTCGATTCGCTAATCACGCAAGGATCCTCCTTATGGCAATCCCTCTCCGACAAAGAATCGTATCTGACATTGTTCCCGGACAGACATTTCGATCTTGAGACGATCGTGTCCGCAAAATTAAGACCGGTCAAGGTTTGTACAGATCGTTCGTTTACTGGGTTTTTCAACCCGGAGAGATTCGCTTCTTTGGAGGGTTTAATGTCGTTTGATCAGATTTGGGACGAAGTGGAGAAAGAGGTAAGGATTGCGTCAGAGATTGGGGAATCGAGGGTTTATATTGTGAGCTGGAACGATCATTTCTTCGTGGTGAAAGCAGATTTGGATGGGTATTGTGTGATTGATTCGTTAGGGGAGAGGTTGTTCGAAGGTTGCAAGCAAGCTTACATTCTCAAGTTTGATGATTCGAGTTTGATGCATGAGAAAGAGGCATTGGTTTGCAAAGGTAAAGAGTGTTGCAGAGAGTATATAAAGAGGTTTCTTGCGGCGATTCCGGTGGCGGAATTGGCAGCAAAAGAGGAGAAAGGGAATGTCGTTGATGTGTCTCTTCTTCATGAGAAACTTCAGATTGATTTGCATCATATTATGTTGATTGATGACTAGATTCTCTTTGGTTAGTGTAGAATTGTTAGGATTGTGAGATTAAGAGAGAGTCTTTTGTGCATATATGGTTCGTTATAATTATCAGCTTAAGTCAATGTGTTGGGGGGAAAACAATAAGAAGTTTCCATTTGTCTTGGTGTTGGTACCAGAATCCAAATATGGTTTCTACCTTTGGTCGTTGTTTTGAATATGAAAGGAAGAACTGAGCAAGGATTTTGGGACGAGAAGAACAACAAAGTGTAGCTTAGGTTTTGTGTTCTTGTTTATATTCAGATGGAAAGAGAAACTACCTGATAGCCTGGTACGAAAAGCAAAAAAATAAGTGTAGTTTAGCTCTGATTTTAACCGGTCTCGCCAGAGTATTTCCTACTTAGGGCATGTTTGTTTTACGACCTTCGATTTACGATTTGTAATCAGTCGCATGTCACATGTTGCTGGTGTGTGATTTATCGTGTGATCATGTTGCAAGTTACAAATTGTTGTTCGTTTTGATATCACACAATTGATTGCGTAATCAATCATGAGTCGCAAATTCAAATAGTTTAAAAAATATTGAGTAAAAGTAAAATTTTATATGACTTGCAACTGGTCATAGATTACAAGTTGCAAGAACCTACAAATTTGGTTGCATGTCACACATCATAGGAATCTGCGACAACGAAACGAACAATATTTAATTGTACATCACTGTGACATGCAAACAAACAGGACCACCAGAATCACTAGCATGAAGTGTTAAAGCTTATTATAGACATTCCTTCACCTAATTTCGGTTAATGTTGCTTTTTATTCTTTACGGTGAGACCCGGTTTAAGAGTATGTTTGTATTGCCCTGGTAATAGATTTTATATGCTAGGTATATGGCCTCCAGTATAGCATAGAAGAAAGTGTCTTAGATGTTGGAGGTGAGTTTCATCCTACTCCAAACCTAGTCAAAGAATCTGATCTAGTGTTTCTAAGGTTCAAGAAAAGATTATAGGTCCACAAAAGTTATCAAGGCTCATCATAAACTAAGAGGATGACCTATGTCGAGCTGATGTATTCAAATTAAAACGTAAAAGAAGAAATCAAAGCAATAAAAAAGATTATAAGAGCATTTGATATTCGCTGGAGATCACATTATTATTACGATCCATCTCGTCAATACTAATAAAGAAGAGACGACGAAGAAAGAGAAGAGGATCTTTGAATTTTTCCGTAGCAAATTTATAATCTCAAGAATACTCTTGTACTCTCTTTTATCTCTCAACAGTTGTATCTTTTTGCATATCAATACAATATACATTTTCACACTTGATTTTTAGTCTATATACTTTTTCGAAACCACTTTTTATTCTCGTTACCAAAATTATATATTCTATTTATAATTGGATTTTGAGATCCATTATTTGAAGATCATTAGATAAAGGGGAATTTTTTACACTGTTATTTTGATATTATATTCTCTATAACATACCTTGACAAAACCAGAAATACACTACTGTTTTGTAAATTAACTTTTATTGCAATCAAATTCTGATGTTCAGAAACGAGATGGACAACTGAAAGAGCCCAATCCTTCCCAAAATTAGTCAAGCATTATTATATAGTATCACATGGATGTGGGGCGGTGCTATATCAACTATTTTTTTCTCACTTATCCAGATCAGTGACTTGGTTATACAGAATGAGACACCCTGACGTGAGTTGGGCATGGAGAGACTCCAGCTTTGCCATAGTTTAAAGAGAATATTACAAGCTAGCTAGGACACTTTGGTAATGGAGGGTCCCATCCTAGCTGTCAATATATAATATCTCATTGGGTTACCTACTTTTTGGTCTTTAACAAAGACTTCCCTATGCATCTCGTACTTTCATAAGAAAACAACAAATATATTTCACCTAAGAGCAGCAGCAGTGCAAAAATCCAAAAGAAGGTTTCTAATTTTTTTTTTCTTTTAATATATATATATATTTTTTAAAATGAACCAATTGCGAGTCGCCACATATAAGTGGGATCCGCGTATAGTACAATAAACGCACATAAGACGTCTCATATTTGGGCATTCTGAAACCCATGTTTTTTTGATTTAGTGGGGGCTCACCCTTAAGAGACGCAACAAGGGTGTGCGTTGATGCTGCTCTAATAATTACAAATATGAGAGTCTTACACAATGGCCTCAGATTTCAAGAGTTAGGACAACAAACAATCCAAAACATAACAAACATTGTTTTGCAAGTCAGACTGTAACCCTCAAACAAACAAAAATGTTCTTTACACTGTGAAAAAATCAAATACGATAGCAAAATGTGTTATACAAGATGGAATCAAGATTCTTAATAAAGTGTACAATACAACTACAAATTCAAACTCGAGAAAGAGACACAGAGATTTCATCGTTTGACGACAATCAGGAATGCAATTAAAAAAACACGAGATCGAAGGTGTAAGACGAGTCATCTACACATATACTGAGAGAGAAAAGTAACAAAAAGAGAATGAATGAATCATCAGTAAGGATTGTTGTAGGAATACCCCATTCCGTAAGGCATTCCAGCTGGAACCGGACTGGTGTTCATCTTAGCCAAACTAGCTTGACCTCTCATCCCTTCACGCTGGTATTGCTGCCATAGTTGCTGCTCTTGGCTCAGCAGATACTGCTTCTTCTCCATCTCAGCCATTTGCACGTACGAAGGTGGTGGAATGTTTAGTGAAGCTGCGAACGGGTCTTGGTACACTTTCTCCACGGTACCATCTGGTGCAGGTAAGGCCAATACGTGATTGTTGGTTTTACCCGGTAAAGGTAAAGCTAAACTGCTCGCACTGCCACCAGTTAACTGAGAAGTGCTCACGTGCTGTCTAACCACTCCCTGGTCGTACATTCCATTGAGTAGCAAGGAATTAAACCCACCGCCCAAAGCGGCTGTCTGTTTCTCTAAGTTGCTAGCTGTTTCAACCAATGCTAACTCCCAGTCCGCTTTTCCTGGCTCAGCCGCAGGATTCTGCCAAGCGGAAGTCACTCCATCCGCTTCCCATTTCCCATTACTTCCCGGTGGACCAGCGAATAGTGCAAGCGCAAACTTGTTCCCATGGTCATCACCANCAGGTTCAGGTGGAGGAGGAGGAGTGTAATTCTCAGGAGGAGGAAGCGCTTTGATCTCAGGTTCAGGCTCGTGCTCCTCTTCTTGAGCTACCTGTGGAGTAGGAGGAGCTTCAATCTCTTCTTTCCTCTCAGGACTCTTCCCTCTCTTTGCTCTATCTCTCACAAACTCTTCCAACGTTTCCAACAACTTACTCGTGATCCTCTGAACTTCCGGATACTCGGAAGATCTCCCCACCCCCGTTTCCTTACACCAATCATAAAATGCAATAAGCTCATCAATCTGTTTAGCCGCACTGGCGTAAGCATCAAAGGCCTTGACACAATCTGTATACTCCATATCGAAAAACTTATCAAGCAACACAGCTAAAACCTCGCAGATGTCAGCGTAAGTCTTAAAACTCTCCCTTACAACGGGATACAACGCGATCAGTATCATCCTACTGTTCTTAGCTAAACCAGTAGGCCTCAAGTTCAAGAACCGATCCAGCAGCCTCTGTAAATGACCCATCTTCCCGAAAATCCTCTCCGGTGTCATCTCCGGTAACGGAGTAGCAGCTTTCTTCTCTCCCATCTCAGAAACATCTCCGTAAGACCGAGATCTCCTAGACACACCACCGTTATTCTCATAATCATAAGATCTGTGAGGCGGAGGAGATCGAAACTCATCTCTTCCTCTCCCACCACTCTTCCTCTCAAACAAAGCTAACTCAAGCCTCTGGTCCAAATAACAAGCATAAGTCCTAACGAAAGCCGAATGATCCCACGAACTCGAATGCGCCTCGTCGCGGAAACCAGACATGTTAAGCATCCTCGTACCTCCTCCTCCTCGTCGTCTTGTTGTCGAGTGGAGAATCTCTTCTTGGAAAAGAAGGTCTCCTTCGTTGAGGAGGCGGTGAACGAGCATCAGAGCCTTGAGAGCGACGACCCAGTCGCGCGTTTTGCCCAGTCTCCGTGAAACGGAGGTGACGCAGGGGAGGATGTAGCCGCGGGAGAGAGAAGTCAGGTTTAGGATCTGGCGGATGTACTTCTCGCTCGCGGGATCGTCGTCGTGGATTGTGGCTTTCACGATGGCTACTTCGAGATCTGGAGCCACGTTGCACGTTACTTTCGCGATCCCTATGCTCGTTTGATCCTTAACCGCTCCGATCGCTTTTCGGAAACTCGGCGCCATCTCCTGATTTGAATTTTCGAGAATTATTTTGAATTCAACGGGAAACACATTTTAATAAATGAAATTGTTTTTATTTTTGAAGCTATTTTTAGAGATTACCGTTGGGAGATTTCTGAGTAAGATTCCTCGCCGTTGTCGGAGTGTTTGGAGATTTCTTTGGTTACTTTAGTTCTCGGGACGTTTAGATCAGAGGAGGAGGAGGAGGAGGAGGAGGGGGAAGAAGAGAGATTCGAGGAAGGGAGTAGACAAAGATAATGGCGGGCGGCTGAAGAGCGAGAAAGAGGTGGATTTAATACTAGAGTTTTGAGTCCGAGATGACGTGGAGACAAAAGAACTGATGATGATCTGGAGAGAGATGCGATTTACTTTTACAGCCATTGTCGGGAGCTGCGGGCTTGTCCGAAGGTAAATATGTTATTTGCCTAAATTGACAGGTTATTTTCTCAGTTTGATAAAAAAAAAGAAGGTTATTTTCTCAGAGGAAAATTAACTCTAGCTTTTACAAATTAGGAAATTGTATTCTATATTAAAAAAATAAAATTCACTAACAAACTAAAAATAAAAAATGCTAAAACATTATTAGTTATGTATTTGGTTGTCACATGAAGATATTTTAGGTTATTTGAGTAAAACATTGAATAAGTTGGATAATTAGTAAAAAATTCTTGGATAACTTGAATTATTTTGAATATTTTGATAAAAGTATTCAAATAATTTCAAGTTATTCAGATGATTTTATTTTATGTTTTTTAATAGGTTTAGACATTTTTATAAGTTTTAGGTACATTTATAATAACAACTAATTTATATTTTTTTAAAAAAAATCGAGTATCTATTAAGGTTTTAGTTGGTTTCTATATTTAATTTGGATATAAAAATTAGAAACCATTTATACATTTATGAGTTTTAATCTGATTTCAGTTTTTATTATTCTGATTCAAATTAAAACAATTCTTTGGATATTAGATAAAATGCACTAAAGTGAACATAGATATTTGTAGCCAAAATTCAAAAAACAGAATGTGAAAAACGATGGACAAATCTAAAAATTGTAAGAATCTGTTTGTCTAGTTCTCATCTTCTTTCTGCAATAACTGTTCTCTTTTTCTTCTGTAAAACGTAAAAGGAGAAATGTTAAACAGTTTTGCATATTTGAATGGACTATGGAGTCGTATATAGTCAACACATACGTTTTACAAAATTATCATGAAGCATGGAGATTTTACTTGGTAATACTATAATGCTTAGGAGGTTCAAAAACTCAAATTTTTGGATTTCCACGGATAAAAATACATACTAAAATAAATGGATGGACAACTAAATATCTCAAAAAGAGACAAGGCAGTGGCAACATCAATATCAAATCATGTCATGTCAATGGATAATTTATGTTTTCCAAAAGAGGAAGGATGTATAGGATTCAAAACGCTAGTAAAATTTAATATTGTAATATTAAGAAAACAATTTCGGAGGTTAATATGAAAAACAAATTCTCTATATGCTAGAGTATTTAAATGCCGATATTTCAGGAACATAAACCCATTGAAACCATTACAATCATATTCAATATTGTATGGCTGGCATAGTATCGCATGCTAGATCTCTAGTAAACAGAAGACTAATCAAATAGTTGGGAACATAATTGTTTATCTCATTATAGAATGATCTTTAAATCGCAGCCAACTGTCCAAAACTAAAAATATAATAAATCAATTTATCTTGATTCTGCATATATGATAGAAAATTATAGAAAAGCTCATCAGCCCTATATCTTGTAAATGGAATTCACAAGTTATAAAGACTTTGGTGGAACCAAAATAAGCAACACTTAGAAAAGCTCCAATGGTGGAAAACTCCATCTGAAAATTTTAATGGCAATAAAATATTATTTTAATAGCAATTTTGTTTTGTATTTAATTTTTTTTTTTGATCAATCAGAAAATGCCAGCTATACATACTAGTTTTTGAAAGTATCTTCCCAACTCTGTTTTAGAAACTTTCATGTTTCTCTTTCTTATATTTTAGCTATTTTCATTTTCTTTTTAAAGACATTCCATTAAGTCAGACTCACATTTTGTATTATTACACTTTTTCAATATTCTTCTTTCTATTCAATTATTCTGGAAAACTAGCTAGGGAGTTGCAATAAAACTTTCCATCATAAGATTTATATAGTAACATATTTATACATGTTTAAGATCTTTCACTAGGTCCGCACTATTTAAAACTTGTAACCAATTTATACACTATGTGGATGTTCGAAACCTATACCCCCTCAAACAAAAATAACAATAAACTAACACACAATCGTAGATTATTGTCGGCTTAATATTTACCAATCATAACCACAATCCTCACTTGGTCAAGCATTTTCTTGGGGTTATTCTTCCCTTGCTGGTCTCTTTCGGTTTGATTCTTGCATAGTTTGAGCTTGTTCGACGTTCTGCATTAATCGATTTGTGTTACTTTGGTTATGTTTTTTGGAGTTGTTTTGCCTCCCTAATGATTACAATATCATATTGGTGCCTTAGTTATAGCTCACTATAATGAAATCACGTGGTATTGCATGGACCTAAATTGTATGCAATGCATCTGAGTGGATAAATCACTTCATCATGTCTGTTACTGAGGTCTTCTCTTTGACTTCTGGAGTTTCCTTGTTATAAGGTGCTATTAGAGCATGTTTAACCCAAGTTTCTTAGTGGGTTTCTTGCACTGTTTGCGGGTCCCACTGACATGTGGGGCCCATGAACAGTGCAAGAACCGGTTACAAAAACTGTGAATTAAGAACCGATTTTAGAGGGTTTCTTGCACTGTTCACGGGCCCCACTGACACGTAGCGGCCCGCGATTAGTTCGTTTTTGTTTTTATTTTATTTTTTTTTTTTTTTTTTTTTTAATGAAAGAAAAGAAAAAGTTA
>MU107095.1:0-70290 GCA_012274485.2 Sinapis alba | reverse complement strand
GGCGGAAAGAGTCAGAGAAAGAAGAAAATATTGTCAAATTTGTAGAGAGAGGTTAGAGGTCGTTGTAGTTTTTTTTGTTTTTTTTAAGAAAAAAACATACAACGACCTCTAATAAATAAATAACTATATATATATGTTTATAATCTGAAAATGTTCCTTCTGTTCTGTTAATGTTAAAGATTTACATTCAAACTTTTTTCCAATGTGTCAAGCCGTAATTTTAAGCACATGATATTTGAGGAATGCGTAATATTCATGCGCGGAAAAAAGGTTTCAGAAGTTTTACTTTCGAAGATACAAATAAATTAGAGCATGTTCATGTGACTTCAGTATCCAACAAGTGTTTGCGTAAATGCCTTATTCCCACCTTGTAGAAGAAAAGTTGAACATATTAACATAATGTCTTCTCATAAGTTTTGTCATTCAAGTAACAAAAGTTGCACCAAAGTTAAAGCAGAAAAAAAAAAGTTTCATGTAAGACACAAAACAAAAGTTCCATGTAAGAAATTTAATCAAGTGATATTCCCTATATAAAAAAATTAATCAATACAGACAGTAAGGAAATATTTATATAGTTGAAAAGAAAACCACATACATCCCACATTTCCACAGCAAGATCCATAATATATAATAACATCTAGGTGTTTTATCCATACATGCGAACCTAATAATTTTACAAATATTTATAAATAGATTTATAAACTATATGTCAATCAGCTCATAGATCATAGCACATGAGAATGGAAGATGGACCTAATACACAGTATATGTGATCCTGGAAATGTGAACCTTATTCAAAATATCAAATCTAGTCGCAATATCAAACCAGATGGTTTCTGCTGGGTTCATACCAAATTGGGCATATATTCTGGTAAATAAGGATACGAGATAGCATCCTTGGCTCAGGAAGAAAGTGAAGAGAAACATGTGATGGAAACAAGCATAAATTCCTCATTATCTAATATGTGGAATCTGCGAGCACTGATTAAACATTTTCTTTGGCAATGATTAATTGTTGTATTTCAGTTTGCAGTAGGTTATCTGACCGACATTGTGGAAATAATTTATCATGTCCTCGATGTGGATGTTATGATGAGTCCATAAACTATCTCCTTTGTGAATGTCCTCCTGCCCTACTGGCGTGGGAACTATTGGATCTCCCATCACTTCTGGGATTTTCCAGAGACGATGTTTAGCCAAATTCCCATGGATTATATGGTACCTTTGAAAAGTTAGGAATGATAAACTCTCCAATGGAAGAGACGTCTCACCGGTATACTCTTCGCAAAGGGTTATCCAGGAATATGAGGTGCCCAAGAAGTTATAGAAGCTGGGAAGGCGAGGGAGATATCTCAATCAGGTAACCATGTGGAAACGAATGGGTCGCACACCAAGGTGTCAAGTGGATGCATGTTGGGCGACCAATCAGTCTACTTTTAGTGGAGGTTATGTTATGGAGATAGAAAATAGAACCTTAACCTCAGGTTCCTTAGAGAACAATCAAGTTTTTTCTCTCCCTTTCATATGGAGTTCAACTCACTGCTTTGGACGATGTGTATGAATCTGAGCATTTCGAATCGGTCTGCCAGCAAATGGTAAATTGATTGAAGAATAATTTTGGTCACCTTTAACTTCAGAATGGAACAAATTTACTCACCTCCATTCTATGATTATGTTATTTTTTCTATCTTTTATTTCTCGTGAGTTTAATTCTCGAACTGATTCCCTTGTAAAAAGAGTTCGCCCGGAAAAAAGAATTCTCATGTAAACAATTTGGTTCCTTATGGGTTAGTTCCACATGCTAACCTTTTCTGAACCAGTTTAATGCAATATGGAGTTTGTTGTCCAAAAAGAACTTTCGCATAATAGCAAATAATAGCTAAATGGGAAAATATAAAGCCTGATAATGCTTCAATCCTTACATTTCTCTGACTTTTCAAGATAGTGCATATCTAAATTATAAATGTTAGATCCAAAGAGATATGTAAAACTGGAAACTTACAACACCAACAGAGAGTACAACACAACTTAAAGAACCTGTGAAGATACGGGTAGAATAATAAATAAGTATACTAGGTCTTTAAAGTCTATACGGGTAGTTGTTTAAATCAATGCACAACTTCTGTTGTTTGGTACACGTTGTTCAACGAAAGTTCATGCCATTGAGTGGAAACAATAATCTGCATATTCCTTACATCTGCATATATAATATGAATGCAAATTTTATTGGTATAATAATACTTTATCAATTGCAAATGTAATTATGCATGTAATACATTAAGAGCTACAAGATTTAACGAGGTAGAATAACACGAGTTACTTCTTAAATTAAACAAAACTAAAGAGAGAAGATTAAACTTTCATAGAACGACGTTCATCCTAATATACGAATATGTGATCTAACGTAAACATAATGAAAAACAAGAGACTAAAAATATGATTGGTTTCTCTGTTACCACCGGCAAACACAATTTTTACAGTTGACAGTGATTTTTGGTGTTTTGAAATAATCATAGAAAATGTTATAAATCATTTCAAAAATAAATTATTTTATAAAAGAATTATATAAATATAAAATAAAAATATTTTGTTACAATTTTAAATTGAATAATAGAAATACTAATATATATATGTAATTATATTTAATTTGTTATAAAACTATTAATAATGTTCTTATAAATTTAATAGTATAATTTTATAAATATAGTTCTATATTATCATAATAATATGATTTTTAATATTTATATAATTATGTAAAATATAAGTATTGGTAATTTATTATTTAACTACTGCTGCATTTGGTAGTTAACCAGTCATAAATATCCCACACACGCACTGATTTATAACTAATGTAACCAGTCATACAAATCTTTTAATAACGATTAATACTCAAACTGATATTTTGTTTATTTTAATACATTTATTTTTAAAATTATACTTATTTTAATATCCAAATATTTTCATTTTATTCAAATATTAATAAAAGGTTCAAACAAAACTTTAAAAACCTATAAAATTCAAAACAACAATCTTCAAAATCTTTTAAAAAATCAAATTTTATTTTTGTGTTTAAGAATAAAAGTGACTAATTTTTGGATAAAATTTTAAATTTAGAAAAAATTAATTATGAATAAAACATATAAATTAGTTTTAAACTCCATGAAACAAATTAAATTTGAAATTAAGAATAGATATAAAATATAAATAAATTTTAAGATTATCAAAAAAATATTTATTTTTATTCATAAAACTTAAAACAAAATTTGAATCTTTTTTTAAAAAATTTAAATTTAGTGATTTTATTTTTTTTGTTTGAAATTTACAGATACTATTGATTAAAAGCATAGCTTTGTATTAAAATAAACACACATTTAAAATTTAATGTATTAAAATGAGTAAATTAATCATATGATTGGGTATAAACGTCATTGATCCTACAATAAGGTACATACATTGTTAATCCTACAACCTGGTATGAACATCGATGATGACCGACAACCAGGTGTGGCAGTCATTTTGAGACTTTTACCATGTGTAAACGCAGATGATTGTCGATCGGATATTGCAGCTGATTTGACTATAAGATCGAGTATGAATGTCAATTTGATGGCTTGAGGATGTGATATATCAATATTTCGAAGATTTTTCCAATCTCACGTATGTTACCACGTTTGAACTTGCAAAAGGGTATTAAGAAAATTGATATTAATCTAAGAATTATTTTAAAAATATTCAGAAGATTAAACCAAAATCTGAAAAGATCGAGAAGATAAAAAAAATTAACATGTATCTTTAATATAATATTTAAATTTAGTTTTAAAAATAATGTAGATCGTTCACTGTATAGATTAATGCATATTATAATTTATTCTTTTACGAGAATCCAATATAATGTTCCATATAACACTTTGTGTTCTTAAATCTTTATTCTCATTAATTTATCAGGTACTGATGGATTTCAATACTCCCTCTGTTTCGCAAAGAGTGTCGTTTTGAGGTTTTATTTTTGTTTCATAAAAAGTGTTGTTTTCTATTTTCAATGCAAAATTTATGAATTTTATTTTTTAATTTAATTTTCTATTGGTTGAAATAGTGTTAAGTGTATGGGAAATAATGTTCTTATATAGAAAATATGCAAAACTAAATGTTTCTTAATCCGTGTGCAGAAACTTAAAATGACACTTATTATGAAACAGAGGGAGTAGAATTTAGAATTATGACATTCAGTTTTACAATTTTGTGTTTGTCGTAAATAGCTGTAAATATTTATTGAAAATGGTCTAACAACAAGTATCGCTGGCGTTGTAATGTGTTTCCTTTTTTAGACAAAGGGTTTCTATTAATATATGTAAAATAACATTATTTTTTTAATTTTTTTTTACTAAAAAAGATTACATGGTATAGAATTGAAACCGTTGAAACCATGTCCTAAACCAGCTAATAACATTATCCTCTTTTTCACATCTATCCATGTTTCATATATTTGTGATATAAGCATTTTTCCACCAAAGCCACCGTACTCATTATTGCTAATCCTCACCACCACTATCTATAGAAATATATAGTTAAAGATATTTACTGTATATTCTAATTTTTATTATTATTAAATTTACTATATGTTTTGTTTGTAGACAAATTGTAGTTTGCCAATTTCTTATGTATTCAGTTTTATAGTTGATCAATGTTATTTTGAAGAGTTTATATTTATATTGTTCACAAAAGAGTTTATATTGTTGGTTGCATTTGTACTTTTGCATGTTGTTGGTTGCATTTGTACTTTTATGTTTCACGTTTTTATCTTTCTCCAATTCAATTATCCTGAATTCAGAGCATGCAAATGGAACCAATTTGTATTTGCCTCAAGTTCTATTGTTCGGAAATTCCTAATAGTTTCGAAAACAATATCTACATGCATTGTCCGGTTAAAACCTTTTCAGGAAAACAATTAAACCAACTGTAAAGAAAATCATATATAGAGAAGCGGGTTTTCTTTTTAAAAAGACATTGTTTGCAAGCTATTATTTTCTGAGAAATTATAAGATTTGTGTGTAGCTTTTGATTTGAGATGATGTTAAAGAAAGAAAGTTAAATGATATATATAGTTATTGAGTCTGTATAATAATAGAGTCAGTATAATTAATATTGTCTTTAACGTAACTTATATGGTTTTTATTTTCGGTACTATCTAAAACATTATTCAATGAATATATTAATTAATAATTTGCAATAACCAACTAAGAATATTTAAAAATATAATAGATAAGTTTAAAAATATAACAGAGAAGTGAAACTACTAATTAAAATTATTGAAAATTATCAAATAAACAAAATTATACAAAATTATCTAAAATCAAGTAGAAGATGACACATAAGTCAAATCACTTCTTAAATAATAATATAGATTCTATTTTGGTTTTCTTTTTGTTGTTGTTTGTTTTTTTACTATCCGATGAGAGACTTGAACTGCCTACTTATTATACCAATCATCAAACCAAGGAGCACATACCATTGGTACCAAGGAGCACATACCATTGGTTATGATACTAAATTGTTGTATGATGGACCATATGATTTTCATGGCTAGCTACTCTACTATAGCCAGATGTCATTTACTAGATGCCGAACTCCTTGCTCAGTATGATATTTGTCCTTTTGGATCTAAGCTCTCACAAAATTGTTTTGAGAAGGCTTCTCCCAAAAATGTTTCATACTAAGTGGAGTTACTAAATTTATATACTAGATTCTCTATGATCTAACATCCAGTGTAGAGCTTGGACCGCCTACTTATTCTAACAATCAAATTTCTATAAAAATCTGGATCATTTTACGATTTATGCGTGTCATCTTTGAGCATGTGCCATGCTAATTTTTTTAGTTCTTGTTCCAATTTTATCTAGTTTCTATAATATATAATTTATTAAAATATATGTCTTAATTTCCTTAGTTTGGAAAAGCTGATATAGTTTAACTATTTAGAGAGAGATCTAGTTTAACCTTATGTTTTTAGGTTAATTTGTTTGGTCGAGATTATGGACTGTTCAAGATAAGAAAGATTTTTTGTAGAGTTGCAGTTGCGTCTACATAATGTATTCCCACTATTAAGGCTAAAAAGATGAGTTGAAGCTTTTGTCCCTTTTTCGAAATTGAAGTTTTACCCGATGGAATTGTTGACTTGTTTGTTCTTTTTCTACATGTTCATGATATGTGTGGTCTATTTTGTAATTGTCTCACCTTGTGTAAAGGTTTCACTTGCCCTCAAAACTTCACCTTCTGGTTTTCACTGACCACATAAATCAATAGGCATCACAGCATTCCCCCCGAAATTCCCACTATGACCTCACATACCTGTGTTATATTCTAAACTCCAAATCTGCAAGTTTCAGATTCATAAAATCAGTTTTTTACATTCATTTAAGTGGGTGTAACCTTCTTCACCAGAAAAAAAATCTCGATCAGTTGTAACAGGTTAGGAATTTGGATGACTGATTCTTTTCGTGAGGCTCAAGTGTTTGAGATTATCAGAAACAACAAGGGATGCAAGAAATTATGCAAAATCGTTGGAAAGAAATAATATATTGATAACCATGATCGCTAAACTACTCAACTCCCAAATCATCAATCGTCAACCCCCACAATAAAAAGTGCAATCTCCTAAGTACATAAAAATATCCATAAATCTATATTATTAAAACATAACATATGTTAAACCCTTTGTTCAAAAGTGCGGATGCTTAACCGTATAGTTGGCCGCCTAGGTGCTCGTGGTAAAGGTTCCGTGGCGAATAAGCCCAAATCAGGTTACTTACTCGGATTCCAATTAATCAGCCGCATAATCTTATTAAACGGTACGAAACATCTTTTACCAATTTATAAGCGTAATTTTAAGACTTACTGGCAAGTATTTGGGTTTTATATAAAAGCCCAGCATGTAGAACCATGTAGGAGACGTGAGTTAATTTGTAGAACTTTTTAGAAGTGTATTTTCTTGCATTAACCGATGCGGGGCATTAGTTTTTCAACTTTTTGTGTTTTTCTCTGATTTATATATTGACTAGTATTGTCGCCCCGGCTACGCTCAGTTAATTTAACATTTAAAAAAATATTTGATCAGTATCCTAATTATCAATTAGAATAAATAATTTTAAAATATTAGAAATGTCTGCATGAAATAAAGTTGTTGAAAAAATAAAACACTATCTGATTTAGAAGAAAGATATGTTGTTTTACTTTTTTTTTGGTGCAACTCTTTTGCTTCTTTGTTAATGGTCATATCTAAAATATATTTACGAGAAGAAAACAGTTTTTAAAACATGACCAATTGATTTGTATGTGAATGTGAATTAGAAAGAAATTTTAAGATAAAGTTGCTAAAAATGAGGGTTGAAAAAAAATTATATTATTTTTATTTATTTTTAAGCATTTTTTACATATCAAATTTTGATTTGTTGAGTGACTTGTGCTTTATATAATTAAACGCGTTCTAATATCTTGCATTTTGACAAGATTTGTTGGTCCAGCTTTTACCAATACAACAAATATGTCTAATAAATCTGAGATGTGTGGTTTTGTTGATACAACATATTTGTGTATTATTCTGGAAAATTAATATAGTTTATATGTTTGAATATTATAACTGGATGCTATGCATTTATTCTAACAATGAAATTTTGTTAGAGTTAAGTATCTATATAGTATTCAATGATAGTATATACACAAATTAGCAGATTATAATATATTTTATATTAAATATTTACAGCTATATTATATGTAAATAATTTTAATAATGGATTTTGTAAGAATTAATATCAATATAAACTATTAAACAATATATTTAAATAATATATTTATTTAAAATCTTAAATTAAATTAAATTATCAAAAACTAGTCTTCGAGTACTCTCTGATTGATCTCTGATTTTCTGTTAACTCGTTAGGCGTCAACCGGCCACCCAACTCACGCCTAGCGTAGTTTCAGACAGGGATTAGACCTAACCTTTAGTTATGTGTTATATTACATGAAATGTTATTATTGATTAATGAAAACACTATAACTACATTAAGTTAATTATGGAAACAACATTATATTACTATATATGTTTTCAAATAATACAATAATTAGTCTTGTGTCCGAACAAGATAAAATTTTTTTTGATAATTTTTATTAATCTTTTAAAATTTATTTGATAAATTAAATAATTGAGTAAAACACTCAAATAATTATGAAACAAAATTAAATTAAGTATAACTGTTTTCTGGTTTAGATATTATAAAAAAATTATTTTGATATGAAATCAATTAAAAATGGATTATTTTATTTATATTTTCATAAATCATAAATTACATTCATTTGAATATAAATAAGATTTTATATTAAATTAAATATTGTATATAAATAAAACATTATAGTCAAACAAATTAATATAAATAAGTTTATAATTTGAAACTTATCAAAATATATATCATAAAATGAATCAAATAAATTACATCAATTTATTTTAAAAAATAACAAAAATGGTTAAAATAATTGAAAAAATAAAACTAATTAGTATCTTGTATAAGTTTTCTATTAATATAAACAAAAATAATATAATTATATATATTTAAAATATACTAAGAAAAATGTTAAAACATTTTGATTTCGTAAATTAGATTTTTTTAAGAATTTTTTTTCACCTTTTAAGAGCGGGTTGGAATATAGTAATCATTATAGTACTCATTCTATTTCATGAAACATCACCTGAATAATTTGTTTGTATGATAATATATACAAAGTAAAACATAAACAATTTCAGGTGGAATCAACCCATATGTATCTAAACAACAAGGAACCAGTCTCCGTTTTGCCTCCGGTGAGTCTGTGCTCTTCTCCGGCGCCGGAGGGCTCCTCCTCTTTCCATTCCTCGTTTTTTCGTTTTGCCCTTTTCTCCTCCTCTGGTAAACTCCCCGATATGTGGTCGTCCCTGGAAAGTGAGCTCTCGCCGGAGGAGGACCTAGGCTGAGTCCGGCGCTTGTCTTGTGTCTCTGGTGACTATGCGAGGTGGGTGTAGCGGTGGTTGGAGGTTGTGGTCGGATTTTTGGGTGGGGTTTCGTCGGAGTTTCGTTTTTCCCCTTTAGATCTACGACGGCTCCCCCTGTTTGACGGCGCGTGATTTCGTGAGGTGGTTCCTCCGTTCTGGATCTGCTCGTCTACATGCCTCTTCTTTTCTTCCGGTGTCCCGGCGGTGTGATGCGGCGGCGCGTGCTTCTCTCTTCCACTTGGAGTTTCGTCGGAAGAGGTCACGTTTGCTACTGCACGAGAGGTTTCGGTTTGGTTTCTTCCTCATCGACGTTTTCCACGGAGGTCTGGTTCTCGTCGTGTGGCGAGCCGGTGGCATCTGGTTTAAGCGCGTGCATCTTCAACTACGCTTAGGACAACGAGACGTCTATGGCTTTGGTTCCAGCTTGGCTCGAGTGCTTCCTCCCTGTCCTCCTCAACTCACGGCCTCTCTCTCGTAGCGCTTGTGGTGGTTTGCCTCTACGGGTTTTCTCCGGTCCTCCTCCTTGCGGCTGTGCTTCACTGTATCGATATGTGTTCCGTTTTGCCGGTCAGTCCTCTGGTTTTCAGAATCTGTCCATGCTGAGTCCATATCTTTCCCGCTTGGTCTTTCGGTTTGGGTAGGTGCTCGTGCATCCATGTTGTTGATCACATCATCCCAGCACTGGAATCTTTTGCCTTGGCATTTTTGTTCTTGTGGATGTGCTCTTCCGGCTCGTTTGGTTGGTCCAGAGTGCTTTGTGCGGACTTGGCGGCTGTCTCTCGACCCTTGTTTGTATAGGCTATGTTGTTCTCGCTTCAGGTTTGTCTCTTGGCAGCTTGTGTTTGTGTTTTGGAATAAGGCTCGGCTGTCTTGTGGGTGTGTTTGATCTCTGGTCTAGCGGTCTTGTGCGTGTTGGAATTGGATTAGAAGGTCATTAGCGAGCTGTTCTTGGATGGACCTATCTTAAAGACCTGTTCATCGGGTACGCCAACTTCTACCGGGCTCAAGATCTCGTATTCACCGTTCATCTTTTTGCGGCAAGCGACGTGCACTGTCTCTGATGGATCCTCCGTGTGGGCTGGTTAGCTAGTTGTTTCTACCTCTCTTGTTTCAGTCTGAGTTTCTGTTTAGTTAGTTTAGTTGCATTTAATTTTATGTTTCTTTGTTTTCTCTGTAATTCTGTCAAAAACTAAAATTGGTAATGAAATCTTAACATTTTTACCAAAAAAAAAAAGTATCTAAACAACAAGTACAAAAGTAATCAAACAATTTTAAGCTAATTTTTTTATCAATCAACCTAAGTACACATTAATTGGTTTGGTTTTACCGGTTTGAAAGACTTATTTTTATGTCTCATTTGCATGTATTCAGTGGTACCTTAAAACTGTCTCATGCAAATGTAAATAATGTTGGCAATGGTTCCATATTGTTTTCAAGAATCTAATCAATTAAAACTGAAGTACAAATAAGATTTAATTTTTATTTTTCCTAAATATTTATAATTTAATGCCACTTAGCTAAATGGGCTTTGTTTACAATTATTTTTTGGACCACAATATTAATGTATTTATTAGATAATATTTGATGAAATTAAATAGTATAACTTAATGTTAATAAATATGAAATTAATAAATAAGATGTATAAATATGAAATTAATAAATAAGATGTCTTTATACTTTATTTTTTTACAAAAAAAATTATATTTGATTTTTTTTTAGGTAATAAAAAATAACTGCATATATATATATGATATAAAATACATAGATACAATCTTAAACATATACGATCTTTAAAAAAAAATTATGTTCACACGGTATATTAATACATAGTTAGATTTTCTTAAAAAAAATATTTATTATCTAATTGATTCAACACACATACATCAAAAATATATATAACATAATACAATAACAAAATATATGGTCTGAACAATAAACTAAAGTATCATAAATAAAACCATAAATAAAACTATTAAATTGTTGTTTTTGAAATGTATTTGTAATTATCGAAAAACTACATCCGCGCGGATGCGCGGGTCAAAATCTAATTTTTTTAAAAAAAAAATTAGTTTATTCCACACAAAAGAATATGTAATGAGGTAGAGGTTAACAAGTGATAACAAATTGTTGCATTAAAGCCAAAATTATCAACATATTATATAGTTGTCACACTTGGTCGGTGGTTTAATGGGAGATGGAGGTGACGGTAGGATTTGGTGGTTCTGACATTTCTTAGGAAGTGACCGGTTTCCTCGCTATCACCCACAAATTAAGTTTTTACGGTTCATAGTGATTGTTAGTGTTTTGCAACAATCATAAGAACGTTATAAATCACTTCAAACCGTTACAAACTTCATAAAATCAAAAATTGGTTCATTTTATTGTTTACGGTTACGGGTGAATAAATAAATATAAAAATATTTTTAAAATATGTTTTTAAACTTTTCATTTAAATTTTAAAATTAAATATTAAAATAATATATATATTTATATACATATACATATATTATTTTATTTTAAATTCACTAACGATATCATTTTATTTTATAAAAAATTAAAATCAAAACTATTTACTATATTTTTAAAAAATAAAATAACGTATATAAAAAAATAAAATATTCTTTTAATTTTTTTAACATAAATCTCTAAAATTATTTTTTTTGAAATTATAACTTTTATTTAAACTAAAAAGTAAAAATAAATAAATGTAAAATTGTCACTGATTACATTATATTAATTATTATTATATTTTATTATAATAGTATATTTTTGATATTTTCATATTTTTAATGTTATAATGAGTTAATATTGATAATTTATTATTAAACAACTTCAATATTTCGTAATCAACAAATCACAAATATTCCGCAAATGCAACAATTTATAATCGATGTACCAGTCTTACGAATCACTTAATAACGTTAAAAATCGCAGCCACCTACATCCACAAACTCTCGCAACCGTAACCAACCTCTACATTTGAAAACCAGTCAGATCCTTTTTTTTTTTTTTTTTTTTTTTTAACCAGTCAGATCTTTAATCGGATATGAAGCCTCCATCGCGATTCCACACTTTCCTGTTGGCTCCGCAATGTTACGTGCCATCTTTATGTATCCGCTCTCTCCCCAGCTTCCTCCCCATGAGTTTCTCACAATCCAGTAATCCTTTCCGTCCTCAGTTCCGTAACCCACGGCGACAACTCCATGGTCTAGCTCCGTACCACAGGTTCCATCAAATACACCCTGAAGAAAAAAAGGGCAAAGCAACATTATAACATCTTGAATTGAAAGTGAATCCTTAGTGAATGTTCTGAATGGTAAGCCATTAATCATTAATATTGCATTGATTCTTCTCATCCTAACTACGTACCGAAGAATAGAGCTGAAAAGCGCGACCACCAGCTTCAATGGCGACACTAATAGGCTGATTAGCCACAGCTTTCTTAAGAGCCGCCTCATTGTTTACAAGCACATCTTCATAGCCATCAATTGTGACAACCTTTGCGTTTTCCTGCAAAAATTACAAGAAACAGGTGGAGTTAGAATTACTGTTTTCTGTTTCATAACAAACAAACAAAAAAACTAAACTAAATGCAATATAGCTAAACTAACCCTGCTCTGATCACAACGGCCATCAGCAGCTTTGTATGGATAATCCTCTTCAGTATCAATACCACCATTTTCAATGATGAACTGAAACGCATAATCCATCGAACCTCCATTACAGCCATGGTTGTAAGATGTGTCACAATCTACTAGTTCTTGTTCAGACAAAGAGATTAAGTCTCCTGTCACAATCTTGTTAATCCCTTCCACGGCTCCAATGGTTGAAAATGCCCAATAACTCCCTAAAACACAAGATTAATTAAATCAAATTATCCCCACCAATTGCTTTTATTCTTGAAGAAGTGAAAAGAAATATCGTATGGGTTCAGTTAGGGGTGGACACAGATAGAATAATACAATTTTCAGTATTTGTGATTTACTTTGTATTTCTCTGATTTTCGATTTGATTTGCTTCAATACATACGTATTTTTATATTATTTCTTAAAAAAAATAATTTTAATATTTTATAAGTAATTTGATAAATAAAATTATATGTGAAAATAATAATTATATATTTAAATGTCGGAGCAGATCGGATATCTATCTTTAATTTTTTTTTGCATTTGTGATTTGCTTCGTTTTTGAAGAATAATGATTTTAATATTTGTTTTGCTTTGAAAATTACGGATATCCAGATTTTTTTTATCAAAACAATAAAATCAAATCAAATTTTATAGATAAAATGCCCCACTATGGGTTCAGTCCATAAAAATAGTTTCAAAGACCCACAAAATTTACCTGCAATTCAATAAAAACTAGGTTGAGAACCATGCTTTGCGTGGGATGAGACCGGTGTAAAAATTATATATTCAAAGTAGGACCATTCATTCCGGATTTTTGTTTGGTATTTTGGTTTATAAAAATTAGATACCATATTAAAACTACTTCTACTTTAGTTTAACTTGGTTTATGTAATGTTGGTTTTAGTTTACTCGGTTTTATACCAAAAACTCAAACTATATTTACCTTTTATAGCATTTTGTCAATTTTGTATGAATAAAAATCAAAACTATTATACAAAACTCTAATTTTTAAATAGAATGTTTTTCTATTTTATTTAACTATTAAAAATAGTAATTAAATAAAACAATTATTATAATTTCATAAGATAAAAATTAATAACTAAATTTTAGCATAAATGTATTCAATGAAATACTTTACTTAAAATAACAAATTATTCAAATTAACATCTTAAATATCAAGATCACATCAATAAAATAAATATGTATATATTGTCAATTATAATATGTAATTTACATATAACTATACTACTATGTTTATATTAATCAGTTTATTTAGTCTGATCGGTTTCTATATTGAACTATATCCATATACCAATTTTTTTTAAAAACATCCATTCAATTTATTCACAGTATGATCAAATCCAAATCTTTTTTTTTTCTATTTCGACTATGTTTGGTTTTAGTTTATGCAGTTTCTACCGATTTTAACACCCTTAATTCAAAGTACTAAATCATTATATCTACTTTGGTTTAATTTGGTTTATGTAATGTCAGTTTTATTTTATTCGAGTTTATACAAAAAAACTCAAACTGTATTTATTTTTTATAACATTTTGTTAATTTAATTTTGCATGAATAAAATAAAATTTATTAAACAATACTCTAATTTTTAAATATTTTTTTTCTATTTTATTTAACTATTAAAATAGTAATTAAATACTATTTTATAATTTCATAAGATACAAATAAAAAGAAATAATAATGTCATAATATTATTAAATAACTAAATATTATCACAAATGTATATCAATGAAATACTTTACTTCAAAATAATCATATCAATAAATAAACTAGGTATATATTATCAATTATAGTATGTAATTTACACATAACTATACAACTATGTTTTAATTAATCAGTTTATTTTATTTATTTGTCTGATCAGTTTATATACTGATCTATATTGATGTATCACATTTTTAAAAAAATAACATTCATTTGATTCATTCGGTATTACCAAATCCAAATCACTTTCTCTATTTCGGTTTGGTTTTTACCGGATTTAACAACCTTAATTCAAAATATTAAATCAAAATTTTTTTATCTATTTTTAATTAAACCTAAAAATAATTTTCAAAAGTAGATCCCATCTTTCAAAGTATTAAATCGAATGTAGTATATAATGTTTGATATAGTTTATTTGAAGAATAATATCTTGAGAAATTTCCTTGGATAGCCTTTTTTAGTTTGTTTGTCACAAAAATAGTTTTTAAGGAAGAAAATGACCAAAATATTTTTTTTAGAAGCTAAAAAAATCGTTTATATGCATTTATACCCCTAGGGTTAACTAATTTGCACTTTAGGGTTTAGAGTTAAGGGGTGGGTTTGGGGTTAGGGTTTCAAATTTCAAAAAAAAAATTTAAAAAAATCAAAATTTCAAAAAAAAAAAAGTCTATTTTGGTCATTTTATTTTTTTAGGGCTATTTTTGTGACAAAAACTTAAAAAAGGCTATTTAAGAGAATTGCCCTAATATCTTTGGAGTATATACTTTCTTATTTGCCATAAATATATCAATTTTTCATATGCTAGGATATACTTATGATAATATATGTTTTGAATCATAAATACTTTGGCACAAAGACAATAAGTAAGATATTTTTTATTTTATACAAATGAGTTGTATATTGCCAAATACAGATTTGAAGTCAACTTGTATGTCATGTGTATTGATTTGTTACTTTGGTATGCACTTTCTTACTAAGCTAATAAAAAAGATAATTGACTTCTAATAAACCGATAGTCAAAAATAAACCGATAGACCATTACTTTGATCTGCTCCGGTATAACAAATAGTTAAATAATCAACTAAAATTGATTAACCAACTACAAATGTATTAGATTATAATATCATACAAATTTATCTTTATATAAATAGACTCAAGATGAACTACAATTACATAGAATTTAAAACGATTAAAACATATATGATTTGTCCTTGAAAATTTACATATATTTTGGCGTTGCACCACTATCTTTATATTCAAACATATATGTTTTGGACATGCACCAACACACAATTTAACACCAATGAAATATTGTTTTGTACATGACATTATAACTTAATACATAATAATAAAGTTTTGAGCACTACAACGTATAACTATCTTAACAGAACAATTCATACAACTATTATTATAGTTATACTTAAGGGATAGTAACAATATTATTATGAATTTCTGTCATGATTTATTTTTGAATTAAGTTATCACTTGTGTCGATAAAGTATAAATCTTACCAAATTGTGTAAGAATCTTTTTTA
Organism: Sinapis alba; assembly: GCA_012274485.2. Classification (NCBI taxonomy): domain Eukaryota; kingdom Viridiplantae; phylum Streptophyta; class Magnoliopsida; order Brassicales; family Brassicaceae; genus Sinapis; species Sinapis alba. The sequence continues at coordinate 54,385 of MU107095.1, read as the reverse complement.
GTGCTCTCGAATTTTTTTGTTAGTCTAAAGTTATATGTATGGTTAATAAACTGGTAGTTATAAAGATAGACGTGAACTTTATAATATGTGGGGTTAATAAATTTCTTTAGAAAATAAAGGTTTGTTTAAGATTGATCTTGAGGCTACCATATAAGCAGTGTAGAGATTTAAGACATTTAAGAGAGGAAGATTAAAATGTAATTAAAATAAATTGTTTTAATAATTTTCAAAGAATATAGAGAAATTTCTTATAATATTTTTTTAGTTTATTTTTTTACAAAAATAACAATTAAAAAAATAATAAAATATTTTATAAAGAAGTAGATAAATATTTTTACAAATATGGTTAACTAATCTAAAATTGAACATAGAATTAATGAGTGGGTTTGTAGTAAGATTTTAAATTTTTAAAAAATAAATATTAAATTTTCAAAATAAAAAATGTTTTTTTAAAGAAGAAAATGATCAAAATATTTTTTTAAGCTAAAAAATTTATTTATATGCATTTATACTCCTAGGGTTAACTAATTTGGATTTTAGGGTTTAGAGTTAAGGGTGGATTTGGGGTTAGGGTTTCAAATTTCAAAAAAAAAAAAAAAAAAAATCAAAATTTCAAAAAAAAAAAGTCTATTTTGGTCATCATATTTTTTGAGGTCTATTTTTATGACAATAACTTAAAAAAAAATTATTTAAGAGAATTACCCATATTTTAATGACAAAAATTTTAAAATCACTATTTCAGAAAATTGCCTTGATAGTAAACGATTACGACTTCCGTTCAGACCAAACTTGCATCGTTCCCTAGAAGAACAGTTATCAGTGGTAAATTTGTCTTTTGAAATTATAAGATTTTTATACGATTTTACCTTAAGATATTTTTTCCCATAATTATCGAAGAAAATATCAAAAAAAAAAATCATTTCAGATTTTGAAAATGTATGATCGGAGATAGGAAAAAGCTTACCGCAGCTTCCCTGATCTTTAACGGCGGCGACGGCACCTTCTTTTCTCCAGTCAACCGAAGCAGGAAGCGCGTCACCAACACGCGGCTCATAACGATCGCTGGTTTTGAGGACTCTCTTCTTCGGTTTAGCACCGAGATAGATAGATCGGTACTCATCGTTGGTTAGATCAGCGAACCGGGTTAAACCGAGTTTGTAACTGAGGTTTTTGTTGTTGTTGTGTTCGTCGATGAAACGGAGATTGTCTTTGAAGATCTCGAATCTCTGGTCCGTAACAAGACCGTTGCTCTGCGTCATCATCTTCTTCTTTCCGTGTTTCTCCATCCACTCCTCGTAGATTTTTGAAACCTCGGCGTCGCTCCGGCCGTTGACGTTGGAGATGTGGTGTTTCTCGTCGTATGAGATGATCGACATGTCGACGGCGTACGAAACGCCGATCATCATCGCTAGGAGAAGGATGGTTACCTTAACGAATCCCATTTTTAAAAAAGATACAGCGAAAGAAGAAGACGATTGGATGATTGACAAGAGATTGATGAGGATGATGTATATAAAGGAGAAATTCAGTAGAGCGTCATAATTAATTATTATTTACTTTTGTTCCACTTTTCGAAATAAAAAAGAAATGGGAGTAAAAACAATTACGAAGACGGCTAAAAATGTAGTAAAAATATAAAGAAATGGAGTACTTTTTAAAATTTCAAAGAAGAAAGACCTTAGATATTATATAAGTAAGATTTAAATAATAGTTTATTCAAAAAAAATTAGAATTTTTTTTGATGATTTAAAAATATTTTTTTTAAATTAAGAAATTGAAAGAAACCAAAAAGTTTAAAATTGATTAAAATTTTCTTTGAATTTTTTTATTTTTTATTTACTATTTATATAAATATTTATTTAGATTTATATATTTATAGAATAAATTTATATTTATCATTTACTTTTAATATTTTTTTGTCATTTTCTCCTTGTTTATTTTTTTTAAATTTTTATTTTTTTCTTTTAACAATGTTTTTTAACAGATATATATATATATATATATAAAATATTTAAAATTGGTTTGGATTCAAACTCGGTATTTTTAAAACCGGTTGAGTGAACTGGTTCAACTGACCAAACCAGATTTTTCTTTTCAAAAATATATAAGAGAAAATTTTACTAAAATAATCTAACTAAATTTCTTTAAACATTTAATATCTATTTTTTTTTACTATTCTGTTTAATACTCATACTGATATTTTGTTTATCTTAATACATTTATTTTTAAAAATATGTTTATTTTAATATCCAAATATTTTCATTTTAATCAAATATCAATAAAAGGTTCAAACAAAACTTTAAAAATCTATAAAATTCAAAACAAAAATCTTCAAAATCTTTAAAAAAATCAAATTTTATTTTTGTGTTTAAGAATAAAAGTGATTAATTTTGGGATAAAATTTAGAAAAAATTAATTATGAATAAAACAAATAAATTAGTTTTAAACTCCATGAAACAAATTAAATTTGAAAAATTCAGAATAAATATAAAATATAAATAAATTTTAAGATTATCAAAAAAATATTTATTTTTATTCATAAAACTTAAAACAAAATTTGAATCTTTTTAATTTTTGTTTGAAATTTACAAATATTATTGATTAAAAGCATAATTTTCTATTAAAATAAACACACATTTAAAAATTAATATATTAAAATGAATAAATTAATCCTATGATTGGGTATAAACGTCATTGATCCTACAATAAAGTACACACATTGTTGATCCTACAACCTGGTATGAACATCGATGATGACCGACGACCAGGTGTGGCAGTCGTTTTGAGATTTTTACCATGTGTAAACGCCGATGATTGTCGATCGGATATTGCAGCTGATTTGTCTATATGATCGAGTATAAATTTCAATTTGATGGCTTGAGGACGTGATATATCGATATTTCAGAGATTTTCTCCAATCTCACGTATGTTACCACGTTTGAACTTGCAAAAGGGTATTGAGAAAATTAATATTAATCTAAAAATTATTTTAAAAATATTCAGAAGATTAAACCAAATCTGAAAAAGACCGAGAAGATAAAAATAATTAACATGTATCTTTAATAAAAGAGTCAGAAAAGAAAGAAAACATTGTCAAATTTGTAGAGAGAAACTAGAGGTCATTGTAGTTTTTCTTTTTTTTTTTTAAGAAAAAAAACATACAACGACCATATATATATATATATATATATATATTTGAAAATAAATATATGTTTATAATCTGAAAATGTTCCTTCTGTTCTGTAAATGTTAAAGATTTACATTCAAACTTTTTTTCCAATGTGTCAAGCCGTAATTTTAAGCACATGATATTTGAGGAATGCGTAATATTCATGCGCGGAAAAAGGTTTCAGAAGTTTTACTTTCGAAGATACAAACAAATTAGAGCATGTTCATGTGACTTCAGTATCCAACAAGTGTTTGCGTAAATGACTTATTCCCACCTTATAGAAGAAAAGTTGAACATATTAACATAATGTCTTCTCATAAGTTTTGTCATTCAAGTAACAAAAGTTGCACCAAAGTTAAAGCAGAAAAAAAGAAACAAAAGTTCCATGTAAGACACAAAACAAAAGTTCCATGTAAGAAATTTAATCAAGTGATATTCCCTATATAAAAAAAAAATCAATACAGACAATAAGGAAATATTTATATAATTGAAAAGAAAACCACATACATCCCACATTTCCGCAGCAAGATCCATAATATATAATAACATCTAGGTTTTTATTCATACATGCGAACCTAATAATTTTACAAATATTTATAAATAGATTTATAAACTATATGTCAATCAGCTCATAGATCATAGCACATGAGAATGGAAGATGGACCTAATACACAGTATATGTGATCCTGGAAATGTGAACCTTATTCAAAGTATCAAACCTAGTCGCAATATCAAACAAGATGGTTTCTGCTGGGTTCATACCAAATTGGGCATATATTCTGGTAAATCAGGATACGAGATATCATCCTTGGCTCAGGAAGAAAGTGAAGAGAAACATGTGATAGAAACAAGCATAAATCCCTTATTATCTAATATGTAGAATCTGCGACCACTCATGAAGATTAAACATTTTCTTTGGCAATGATTAATAGGTTGTATTTCAATTTGCAGTAGGTTATCTGACCGACATTGTGGAAATAATTGATCATGTCCTCGATGTGGATGTTATGATGAGTCCATAAACTATCTCCTTTGTGAATGTCCCCCTGCCCTACAGGCGTGGGAAATATTGGATCTCCCATCACACTTCTGGGATTTTCCCAACTAATTTCGTATATGAAAACTTTGACTTTCTCATGTTTCGAGCCCCAATAAGAGGAGTCCAGAGGCGATGTTTAGCCAAATTCTCATAGATTATGTGGTACCTTTGAAAAGTTAGGAATGATAAACTCTCCAATGGAAGAGACGTCTCACCGGTATACTCTTCGCAAAGGGTTATCCAGGAATATGAGGTGCCCATGAAGTTATAAAAGCTGGGAAGGCGAGGGAGATATCTCAATAAGGTAACCATGTGGAGACGAATGGGTCGCACACCAAGGTGTCAAGTGGATGCATGTTTGGCGACCAATCAGTCTACTTTTGGTGGAGATTATGTTATGGAGATAAAAAATAGAACCGTAACCTCAGGTTCCTTAGGGAGCAATCAAGTTTTTTCTCTCCCTTTCATATGGAGTTCAACTCACTGCTTTGGACGATGTGTACGAATCTGAGCATTTCGAATCGGTCTGCCAGCAAATGGTAACTTGATTGAAAAAAAATAATTTTGGTCACCTTTGACTTCAGAATGAAACAAATTTATTCACCTCCATTCTATTTTCATGTTATTTTTTCTCTCTTTTATTTCTTGTGAGTTTAATTCTCGAACTGATCACCTTGTAAAAAGAGTTCGCCCAAAAACTTTTTTTCTCATGTAAACAATTTGGTTGCTTATGGGTTAATTCCACATGCTAACATTTTCTGAACCAGTTTAATGCAATATGGAGTTTGTTGTCCAAAAAGAACTTTCGCATAATAGCAAATAATAGCTAAATGGGAAAATATAAAATCTGATAATGCTTCAATCCTCACATTTCTCAGATTTTTCAAGATAGTGCATATCTAAAATATAAATGTTAGATCCAAAGAGATATGTAAAACTGGAAACTTACAACACCAACAGAGAGTACAACACAACTTAAAGAACCTGTGAAGATACGGGTAGAATAATAAATAAGTATACTAGGTCTTTAAAGTCTATACGGGTAGTTGTTTAAATCAATGCACAACTTCTGTTGTTTGGTACACGTTGTTCAACGAAAGAAGTTGCCATTGAGTGGAAACAATAATCTGCATATTCCTTACATCTGCATCTATAATATGAATGCAAATTTTATTGGTATAATAATTACTTTATCAAATACAAATGTAATTATGCATGTAATACATTAAGAGCTACAAGATTTAACGAGGTACAATAACACGAGTTACTTCTTAAATTAAACAAAATTAAAGAGAGAAGATTACACTTTCATAGAACGACGTTCATCCTATTATACGAATATGTGATCTAACGTAAACATATGAAGAACAAGAGACTAAACGTATGACTGGTTTCTCTGTTACCACCTGCAAACACAATTTTTATAGTTGACAGTGGTTTTTGGCGTTTTGAAACAATTATAGAAAATGCTATAAATCGTTTCAAAAATAAATTATTTTATAAAAGAATTATATAAATATAAAATAAAAATATTTAGTTACAATTTTAAATTGAATAATAGAAATACTAATATATATATATATATATGTAATTATATTTATTTTGTTATAAAACTATCAAAAATGTTTTTATAAATTTTTTAAAAAATAATAGTATAATTTTATAAATATTATTTTACATTCATCATAATAATATGATTTTTAATATTTATATATTTATGTAAAATATAAGTATTGATAATTTATTATTTAACTACTACTGCATTTGGTAGTTAACTAGTCATAAACATCCCACAAATGCACTAATTTATAACTGATGTAACCAGTTGTACAATTTTTTTAATAACGCTTAAAACTATAACTATCTGTAAACGTCCACAATGCAAACGCCCACAACCGCTGCGATTACACCAATCATACCTAAATCTATTTAATCAAGTTTTTTTATATTTGTGAATAACATTGTGTCTGACTGCTTAGCACATATAGCCAACAAAAATGGAGTAACAAAAATTAACGTCCACTTACTCTCCTTTTACACCAATTAGATAATAAAGATAAAACAAAAAAAAAAGATTCTTTACTTTACACTGTTTGTGAGATAAATATTTTAACTTTTTCTTCTACTTTATTTTTTCCCACTCATTTACTCTCAGTTTAGCTAAGTTCCACCAATCACGCGAGTGTATTACATAGTAAAATACATTTTGACTTTTGTTTTCACAATAAAACACATTCGATATATAAAACATTTTTTGTGTGAACGTAAGAATTTTACAGAATCTGTTAGCCACCCAAATTCATATGTTTCCCAATCATTTCTGGCGTTATTAGCTTCATATAAAAGTGAGTGTCTGAACTGAACGAGCCTACATTTTCATTATCACTGAAATGAATAAAAACAACAAACTCAAATTAGTTTAACAGTAATGAATTATGAAGAACAAATAAGATATGTTAACTATTACACTTACGCATGACTACACAGAAAATTCAGTAGCTTCTTCCATTTTGTCTCAGCAACTTTAACTAAAAGATCATAGTAGGCTTTAGATACAGATTCACTTGTTATGATCCTCTTCACAATTGAGTTACCTACATATGGATACACTTGAGTCTTTGTCAGTTGTGACTTGCGTTTTTGCAGAGGTTCATCCAAGAATGATGCCGCCAACTGGTCTAACATGGCACCTAGTTTACAATATTTTTTTCTTCTCTTCTGAATTAGACCATGCTTCAGTAGAATCTCTAAGTTGTAGAACTTCATTCTTCTCCTTCTTTACTTTTTTCAATCTTCCAGCAGATTATTTTACTTGTTTTTTTCAGCAACCTTCTAACCATCAGAGTCAAGTAAAATATGAGACATTAATTTGACCTTGGATTTTTTGGATTTCTTTTTGACCACACATTGCATAGTCATCAACTTGTGATGGGTTCTGTCTTGGACCATCCATGACTATTTAAGTATGTTAAAAACAAGTACAAGTTAATTTTGAATAGTTAGTTACTTTGACCTAAAATAGACATACTAGTAAGAGAAGCAAAACACTAACCAGGTCATTGATGTTGACTTTATCTTTTTGGTTTACAAAGTGTGCATCATTGTTGGGGACAATAGCTTGCATCTGCTCTCTAAGTTTAGCAATCTCTTCCTCTAAACTTGAGGTTTTCTTGCCAAGAACCAGCTCCGCTTCACCAACTCTTGCATTTACTTTTGCGTCAATGTCTAATGCAATCAACGCCTTCTCAGCAACAACTGTGTCCATACTTCCAACCTTTGCAGTCAATGTGTTCACTGCTTCCATTAGGTCACGCCTGAATCCATCATCTCCACCTGAGTTAAGTCTGGATCCACATCCCTGCTATAAAACAGTAAACAAATCAGCAATAAACTCAAGAAAAAAATGAATGTCTTCAACAATTATAGCTCGGCTTGACTAACTAAGATGAGAAGAGCGTGAACACATCCACGAAGTATATATTTCTTCTTTCCTTCATATGAAACAACTTTAATTGAATTAACAAGGCTGAAAAATCCCACACGTCCCCANCCCACATCCCTGCTATAAAACAGTAAACAAATCAGCAATAAACTCAAGAAAAAAATGAATGTCTTCAACAATTATAGCTCGGCTTGACTAACTAAGATGAGAAGAGCGTGAACACATCCACGAAGTATATATTTCTTCTTTCCTTCATATGAAACAACTTTAATTGAATTAACAAGGCTGAAAAATCCCACACGTCCCCAAGGCCAGGGTATATGTCAAATGCTTCTGCGTCTAGAACTCTCTTTGCTTCTTCCGAAGAAATTCTGCTACTTGGAAAAATGCCTAATATGCCAATCGATAAGACACAAAGCAACCGAATCATTCTTTTCTTCTCAAATGACCAATTCCTAATGTGAGGGAACAATTGGTGCAACTCAGATAGCATTGGACCATGTGAAGGAGACACACCAATCTCTTTCCAAAATGCCTTATGATCAACCTCCACCTTACTATTGATGTCGAAAGGCTTACAATTTAAACATGTTATTTCACCAAACTCATATAGCGAATACCTTATTGGCTGGCCTTCTATTAGTTGGTTTGTCAGCAAATGATGAACAACTTGGGATGACCATGTATAATCCATCTCTTTCAATCTTACAATAACTCCAACAGAAGATGTCTTAACGGATTCCCACGCATCTAAGCCAACAGCTTCCTCCACCATCTGCAAACTAGCCAAGTGACAATTATGATTCATTGATCGATATTGCACTAGACATTTTCCCTTTTCATAACGTCTTGCTGGATATGTTTTGCGAGTGCTTGAAGTAGTCATATCTCTGTAAGTAATATACAATGAAGTAAGGAACACATGAAAATTATATTTTCAGAAACTTATCTACATGGGAATGATAGTTGCAAACACACAATTACCAAAATGAGAAACCCAAAATCAAATAACATATGTTGTTGGCGCGAGTTTTTAATGGTACAAAGAACATCCAATTCAAAAATAGCCAAAAAACGAAGAATGAGACTAACCTTGATGCCATGATTTATTGGTCAATTGAATAGCTTCAAGAAGAGATGAGGTTGTACTTCTAAAGAAACAACTGAGAAAAAGTGAATAAAGCCACAACCTATGAAACTGAGAATTTCAAATATCAAAGGCTTTAGTGGTAGAATAGAGTGCGGACATGACCGAATCGATGAAAAATCATCTTAATAATAAAAAGAATCGAGAGTTTGAATTTTTTTTTTTTTTTAAGCTTTCACATTTTCTTTACTCAACAAAAGATTCTATAATTTATCTAAGATCTTTCATTTTCTGTGTAAAATAAGTTATATTTGGCTTAATTTTATTTTATCGATTGAATATTTTGGATTTTAACTCACTTTTTCTTTCTTTCTTTTGTATGTTATTCTAGTCGCTACACAGAAAATGTGTGTTATTATAAGCAATTTCCCTTTTTCATCAGAAGCTTATAAATGTAACGATTCTGTGATAATGAAGCTTCCTATTGAAGTAACCGATACATTAGAACAGATTTAGACATCTGAGGCTCTCTTTCCAGAACAGCAACTACATCCTTCACCGAGATTGTCCTCACCACTTTTGGTTGAAGCGACGAACCTTGGTTCTTCCCTAATCGTCGACCACCTGGAATCCAGGGCATATTATGTAAAACAAAACAGTGAAGTAACTAAAAAGCAGTAAACAATGGACTCACCAGCTCCAGTAAACCGTCGCCCACTGTCTTGCTTGTCCTTGGAGTTTCTTCCTCCACTTGAAGTAACTTTCTGAGTCTCATCTTTACCAGCTTCAGATACAGATTTTTGACGAGCTTCTGCCATTAATTGCCATTTTAAAAACGTATCATCTCCTCCTACAGCAGCACGAGCAGCAACATTTGCAGCTGTCGTTCTCATTTTGTCGTCGTCCTCTTTATTTCCCTTCACACATCAAAACCAAACATTGCAACGTTACATTCAAACTGCCTCCAGAAGTGTGTTTTTAATTTCTCCCTTACCTTCAAACCCTTTGAGCGGTTATCTTCTTTCTCCTTCTCACTATCAACTCCACCCTCACCTTCTTCACTCTGCATCATTGACAAAATTAAAAACAAACTTTGCAATGTCTGTATACTTTATTAAAATTAACAAGATATAATCTGAATATACCTCACTCGGTTTCTTAAGCTTTTCTGCTTCAGCCTGTTTCTTCTCCCATTCCTCTTTCACCTTCTGATTCATTTCGTTGATTTGTTGCCGAACATCTGACGTTATAACAGTCCGGTGTCTAGATTTCTCAGTATCAACCCGCTGCAGAAACACTTGTAAAACTTCAGATACAAAAATGTTGAGGCAGCAAGTAAGAGACAGTTAGACTGACCTGCTTGGACAACCGAATTATATGAGACAATAGTCCTCGCATCCTTTCCTCCACACACTGAGAGCACAAATGCATGAGAAAAGAAAAGCAAACAAAAAAACGGCACTGTGTGCAAAACAATTCAGAAGAAGTTGACATCTCACCAAAGACAAGCACCGTTCAACATCATTGCTTATCGCCTTTAAGCCGACTTTCGCCACTGCCACATATGAAAAACACACAAGTTTCTCCAAGTGATTCATAAACCGAAAGCAGATAACAAGATTTGGAAAGTATCGCAACTAATTTCGGCCAGCTTTTTCTGCAGAGGAATTTTCTGCAAAATTAATCTTTCTTCCTCTTCGTGCACAACTCTCCGAGATGCTTCAGAAACACGACCATCCTCCTTGCCCACAGAGAACAATTGTTCTTCCTCTTCCTAAACCAGAAATAAAAAACAATTCAGTACTACATAACCAGATTTATAATTAAACCGAAGCTACCAGGAAACGCACCCTGAGATTAACACCACTGACTGCAGTGACATCATTGAGCTGTTCAATACTCTGATCCATAGAATTCGGTACCACTTTTTGCTTCTTGCTGCAAGTCAAGTTGAACCATGCAAAACAACCATGATTGTAGTTTTTACGTGAGGAAACCAACAAAAAAGTGCTTTATAATTCACTTATAAAAGAAAACTCGTAACTACAATTACCTTGGTGGTGACGATGAAGAACCTAATGTCTCAAGAGGTTTCTTCTGACCAACAAAAGGCTTTTTGGGTGGCATCCTAGCATTAACTCCTGCTTGAGACGTACCCAATGGACCACGAGAATGCATCTGGTCGACATAAATAATTGGTCAACGACAAATATTTTCCAAAATTAAAACTTTTCCCCTAATTACTGTTCATAGTAGAAATTATCAAAAAGGGAAAACGAGGAAAAAGATTGATGCCAAGGTTGTCGAAAATAAAAAGCCTACAGAAGCACTATGGTTGCCCCCAAAAGCCCAAAGAGAAGAGGCAAAACAAAAAACAATTTTTTTAATGAGAAGTTTATGTATTAAATAGCTCTTACTGCTGTGCTAGCGTCCAGTTGAGTTGTCATGGAAGGAGAAACAGAGCTTGCATGCGCCAAGTTTCTAGAGGACTCCTTCTCTAAATCCTCCTTCGAAGTCCCTGAGGCTGCATTCTTCTGTTCAAAACTTTGATCAACTGATTCCTGCTTTACATGGGACATTGATGATCCTTGACTAGGTGCAGAGTTTAGAGGCAATGATGAGCTGTTCTGGAAGTGCGATGTAGCGGCACCTTGAACCCTACTAGGATCATTGACAGAAGTTGGCCTCTCAAACTTGGGCATAGTCATCATGTTTGTTGTGGACTGTGGCGGTCCTCCAAGACCAGATGATCCCATGGTCTGGTTATGTGCCACATGTCTCATATGGGGATCATGAAGGTGTGGTCTCAATGGGGAACCAGAAACATTGGTGTTTGAACCCGGGAATGAGTGAAAATTACCGGGGTTGGTATACACGGGAAAAGAGCTTGGTGGAAGCTGCATCTGGTGCGGCGGATGTTTGGTAAGCCCCTGCACAGGAACTGAACTGCCTGTTGACGAAGGTAGTTGGTTAAGGTGGACGACTCCACGAGGATCAGACTGAGATTTTTGATTATTGATTTCTGCATTGAAAAGATTGAATCAGTAAGGGTTTTGGCTTTTGCACGGGATTAATAAGACACAACGGAAAGCATAAAGTTTCATGATGATCGTGAAAAGAAAAGTAAGAATGCATCAGCGAATAATCAATACCAGTAGAAGGAGCTTGAATTCCCATTTTTCCATGGTTATAACCCACCTGAAAACGACCACAAATTAGCAATAAATAAGTATTTAAGAGAGATCATAAGAGACCCTTATTATTACAAACACTCGCAAATCTATCCAAAAAGGAAAACATCTTAATCCTAATGCAAAAGGGAAAAACACCAAAACTATTACAAACGCAAGTCAGTAAAACCATATGACTAGAAGGATGGTCCTAGCAAGCAGTTCTCCATCAGAAAATTCCAACAGGAATCCGTTCGCAAACTTAAACCCTAAGTAGAATGCCTAGTATTAGTTTCACTACATGACACAATATATGCAAAATGGTAATACCTGCTGAAGTTTACTAACTGCCAACCTAAGCATCTGATCGCCTACAATATCCTTCATATGTCGTGTGAACCCCTCTTTGGGGATTTCATTTTTCTGCAAACAAGTATCAGAAGGAAATCAACAAAACTGCAATATATGTGGAACAGAATGTCACAGATAGACATACCTTAAGTCTAGAATATAGGGTACGGAGCTGCAGCGCTCTGTCTTTGTCGAGTTGGGCCAATAAGGTAGGAAGCAAAGCAGCAAATGGAACTTGCTTAGGGTTGCGGTTCAGAGGATTAACAGGCTGTTCCACTCCACGAGCCTGTTGACTACTCATCTTTTGCAGTTTCAAATACTGAGATTCACTCTCTTGATTATGCGGTCTTTCTGGTTCATTACCAGTAGGATTCTTTTCAGAAATCTGCAAGCCAGCTGTTTGGGGAACCTGCGAAGGATTATCCCAAACCTGACCTGGTCGATGAAGGTCTTGAGGCGGGTTGTGTTGTAACTGAGATTCATTTGCACGTTTTAAATCATGTTGGCGTTGACTGTCTAAAGCCGATCCTTGTTGATCCTTCATCTGAGTACTTTCAAGGCTGTGCTGCGTCTGGAGATTCATATTGGCATCTCCTATACCATTCTTCCATGTCGTTGTAAACTGTTGGTTGGGAGAATGGGTGTTTCCTACAGAAAATAATTCAAGCAATAGACTGATGTAGCTCAAATTCTAATATAATGAAGAGAAAGAGGAAAGGCAAGTCTTCCAAACAACGTAATGACTGCAGGAAAACAAGAACAAAACCAAAAACTGAAAACAGCATCAATCATCCTACAATATACACTGGCTAATAAGTCTCATCAAACACTGTTTGATCAATTCGAGTGACTAAACAAGCAGATAGAGAGGCCAAACTGCAAGTGACAAATAGAACCCTTAGAAAACTGGTCGTTCGTGACCTCCAAAAGTGTAACCTAACTGAATAGAAAACAAACGCAACCATGCTAACATGCGGAGGATTCACCAAAATCTCTTTCGTTTGATCATAAAGTGCATAGAGTTCCTCACAAACTATAATCAAATATCAATACATATCACTTAAAAGTTTAGGCATTCATCTCCTCCTCCACAAGTACAATTCTCAGAGGTCAATGTTGAAAGGGAAGCATACCAGGAGGGTTCGTGGGAAGTGAAGAAGAAGAACCTTCAATATCTCGATTCAGAGCGGCCTGGAACGCGTCCACATCAGCTCCCGAATGCATCGATTCATCCTAACACAAAAATCACGATAATACATGAATCACACAAAACAGATATAGGGATTCTAGAAAACGAGTGAGATTAGAAACCTAACCTCGTCTTCTTCGAGGAGCTTGAAAATTGAAGGATCCATTGATTCGGAGAGAGAGAGAGAGAGAGAGAGAGAGAGAGAGAGAGAGAGAGAGAGGAAATTAAAGGAAAGTGTTCTGTGTGATGAAAATTAGTTGTTTTTTGTCAACCATATTCCATTAAAGGAAAGCCCAATAGGCAATTACATCACATATCCGTACAAAGGTCCAACGAGATAAAAACAAAATAAGCCCATAAAGAGAGGGATTTAAAGGAAAGCATTCTCGTGTGATGAAAAAATTACACATCGATCCTTTCTATTTTACCTGGAAATTGCGGATTAGTCCTTATATATATGAGTAATTAGTTTTCTCGGTTTGGTTATCCTTTTTCTTTTCGGGTTTAGAGTGTCAACTCCAAACTGTAACCGAATGTTATTTGCTCACCTTTTTCGGGGTTATGATGTAACCCTATGTAACCAACCAAAACTACTTGAAAAAGACAGAAGAAACTTGTGATGAAGACTAACCAAAGCTCAAAAGAGAGCTTGGAGACTATTTACTCCACCAGCGGACCATAAAAGATATTCTAGTCGAATCAAAACTAGTTTAGGTTTTGGAGTTTTGAGAAATGTTTTAAAATTTCACTTCTCAGTCATATTAGGTCATGAAGGCCATAATGAAGTTCTTGTTCTTTTTTGTTGAGCTAATGCTTCATCTATTAAGCCTAAGTCACTAAAACATGCGAACATGTCCAAAAAAATTTATGTCCACGTTCTGAATCAAAACGCTCAAAAATTGATTTTGACTTAGGAAGAAAATTATAACAAAATCACTTTTATTTTGTTTTAAGCCAAATTTAACGAGACTTTTGCATGCTATTGGTTTACTAGCCAATTTGCACCAAGAAATATCAATAAAAGAGTCAAAGTTGTGGCATGGAAATAGACATTCAACATTATAGTCAAAAGTCTTAGTCCATGTACATTTCAGTTTTCCAAAAAAAGTAATTCCCAAATTCTTATTTCTAGTATAATCAGTTTTATCTTCTACATTGTTGTAACCTATATAAGTGTATGGACGACCATGAACAAAATCATTCATTTTTTATCAAAAACTTATTTGTGAAAACTGTGAATCCTTTATTTAGCTTATGAACATTGATCTTGCCTAGGAAAGTAATCTCTGTAAACATAATTTTATATCACTAGTGGGGCTGTTTCTCACAGTTAGACAACAAGATAAGTGTTAGCACTTTCACAACTTTTACACTGAAGTTTATCAAGCCCATCGACCATCATCATTCATCATCTGTTTGTGCTAGTAGCATGCCTATTTATCAGAATCTTTCTATCCAATCCAAACCTCAAGAGCATAAAGGGGCATAACCAAATCTATGTTGCATCAAGTGGTATCGGGAAACTTGAGGGTTTCTGATTTCTAGGGTTTGTTTTCACAAATTTTTGTGTTTTTGGGTTTGTTTTCGATCTCAATTTTTTCTTCAGTTTTTTTCAGAGAACTGTTACCATTGATGGTAGAAACTTGACAAAAAATTGTATGAAGTTAACCACATAATTTACATTTCAGACCGAACTTAGACAATCTTTGTCATTTTGCTTTCAATCATAAAACATCCTCTTGATAGTGGCCAAAAAATAACTAACCTTTCTGAAATAGTTTTTGTCAACTTTCATTTCATTTAGCCACATGGACTGAAGCATGAGTAGAATATTAGACTTATAAGCTCCAAACACATGAATAACACAAAATAGATTATAACTTATAAAACACATGTAAGATTTGTGTAAAAATGTTTCAACATGGCATTCTCTTATTACACCTAGGGTACATGAGGTTTGACTCCGCTGTCCTGAACCCACCGCCTTTGGCTTCGCTGTCGATGACACCGTCGGTGAAACTGCTTCATCTAAAACCACCACAACACTTTACATTGCCTAATTTTTGTACTCTCTGATGATGATGTTTTTCTCTCTAGCCGGAACTAACTGATTAGATAACCATGATTCACCGTTAATCAAACCGGAGGAAACTTGTGTTGATGTGAAGAGTGATTCTTTGTTTGACTGTTTCGGATGCCAAAACTACTGAATCTGCTTAAGAGTGACCTAAATTATTCCATCAAAACTCAACTGCCTTTAATCAGAAAAGTCTTACTATAAACCTAATTGCGACAACTGAATCAGTAAAGATTGATTCTCCAAAAAAGAGGTTTAGCTGAAACGTTGAATAAAAGTTTTCAATTGATAGTTGACAGAATGAAAATAGAGAACCGTGATAGGCAATCTTTATTGATTTAATCAGAAGAACTGAGAAACTTGAAGAGAAATTTAAATAATTGCTATGTTTTTGATTGAACATACCACTCAAAATCGCCTAACAAAACAAAATCTGATAAACGGAAAAAAGTTTGATCATCAGATTGAAATATATATGCTACAAACAACAAAAAACAAAATGGATCTCTCACCTTCTGAAAGAGAGGATTTTAGAATCAATACCCACCTTTCTGAAATATAATTGTAGTTTATGTTTGGTTTTGTCTCTTTCGTCTTGTTGTTTGACAAAATTTGAACACGAGATATTTGCTGAATAAACAAAATGAGTATAAAAATATTTTTTTGTTCGTCATTTCTCCACAGAAAATGAATTAAGAACCATCATGTAATCTAAAGCCATTAAGAAATGCCCACGTGGGAACAATTAAGACGTACCGACAGTTTGATATATAATTCTCATAGTCGAAGGCACTCGACAAAAGGACCCACATTGATTCTCTATACGTGGCAGAAATCTAATTGACATTTCTGACGACAGTATGCCGAAAGCATAAAGATGTAGTTAAGTCAAGGTTCTTACCACAAAATTTTTAACTTAATATAAGAATTATTTTTTAATTTTAATTAAAAAAAATTAAGAAATAATTTTTAAATATTTTATTAAAATTAAAAAAATAATTATTATATTACTTTAAAAAATCCAACCTAAAAACTAAGCAATAATCATGTCCTATAAGGTGGTGGATCTCCTTTTCTACTTCCTTCCTCTTTCAAATTTTTACATTCCTCCTCAATTAATAATAAACAACTGAAAAATATTTTAAGTTGCTGTATTATAAAATAGTCGTGGTAAAAATATAAAATATAAATTAATATTTTTATTGCAAACTAAATTTCGTTATTTAATAAATAATTAATATTTTTAACTAATAAATACCATTGTTAATATTATTATTTGAACTATTCTTATAAAGTATCACTGCCAACGTTGTTAATTTATAAAAGGTTAAAATTTCATATATTTTATGATTTTTATTTTTGGCTCAGTTTTATTTAATATATAAAACATAAAGAATACCGGCTGATATTTTGTTGTCGTTAAAATGTTTATTACTGAGACCAACTGTCTTTATAAAATGATTACCGCAACTGTCTTTTCCGTCTATTTAATTTGAAGCTATTGCTTGTAACGTCAGTCTCTGGGAGTTGGGTTTGTTGCACAGTCTCTTCTCTCCTCTCTCCTCTCCTCTGTCTTTGCAAGCTCTCTCATATGGCCGGCATGAGATGGATAGAGTCGTGGAACACGATGGCCTTCCCCACGCGGCAAATCTGGAATCGTGTCACCGTTCGCGTCGGATTCCGCCACAGCGGTAAGCTCAGATCCTCCCTCCACCGTCTGATAACCATCTCTCTCTGTTTCTGTTTCATCTCTTTGAGAAAAATAAATAAAGATAAAATCAGTTTCAAATTCCTCATTATGTTTTCCATCATAGTTAAGATTAGATTTTGTCTTATTATGTCCTTGAAACTGTCGGTAGAAGATTTGAATTGTAAGTCAAATCTTCTTTTTAGTTCAGAGTTGGCTCTTGTTAAAAAAAATATTTATGTTTTTATTGTACTTGGCAAACAACTAAGTGATGGGTCTTCTTGTGTGTTGCAGGACTTTTGAGGTTACAAAACGACGTGAGTTCTTGCGAGTACGAAGACATACACATCATGTGGAATCTGTTGCACAAGATCGAAGATCCGACACACACGCGTAGCGCACAGTTCAACAAACGAATCCAACAGAAGAAGAAAGCTTGTTGGAATCTCCTCGGTTCATATCTTTGCCAAAGATTCTGATCATAAACATTTTATATAACCTAAACAAATTCCAAACCATAGTTGTAATTTGTGAGAGCCTTGACGGGACCCCTGCAAGTGTGGTGAGGTTATTGACAAATTTCGCGAAATAANGAGAGAGAGAGAGAGAGAGAGAGAGAGAGAGAGAGAGAGAGAGAGAGAGAGAGAGAGAGAGAGAGAGAGAGAGAGAGAGAGAGAGAGAGAGAGAGAGAGAGAGAGAGAGAGAGAGAGAGAGAGAGAGAGAGGAAAGTGTTCTGTGTGATGAAAATTAGTTTTTTTTTGTCAACCATATTTCATTAAAGGAAAGCCCAATAGGCAATTACATCACATATCCGTACAAAGGTCCAACGAGATAAAAACAAAATAAGCCCATAAAGAGAGGGATTTAAAGGAAAGCATTCTCGTGTGATAAAAATAACACATCGATCCTTTCTATTTTACCTGGAAATTGCGGATTAGTCCTTATATATATGAGTAATTTAGGTTTTTCGGTTTGGTTATCCTTTTTCTTTTCGGGTTTAGAGTGTCAACTCCAAACTGTAACCGAATGTTATTTGCTCACCTTTTTCGGGTTTATGATGTAACCCTATGTAACCAACCAAAACTACTTGAAAAAGACTAAGAAGAAACTTGTGATGAAGACTAACCAAAGCTCAAAGGAGAGCTTGGAGACTATTTTACTCCACCGGCGGACCATAAAAGATATTCTAGTCGAATCAAAACTAGTTTAGGTTTTGGAGTTTTGAGAAAATGTTTTAAAATTTCACTTCTCAGTCATATTAGGTCATGGAGGCCATAATAAAGTTCTTGTTTTTTTTTGTTGAACTAATGCTTTATCTATTAAACCTAAGTCACTAAAACATGCCAACATGTCCAAGAAAATTTATGTCCACGTTCTGAATCAAAACGCTCAAAATTTGATTTTGGCTTAGGAAGAAAATTATAACAAAATCACTTTTATTTTGTTTCAATCCAAATTCGACGAGACTTTTGCATGCTATTGGTTTACTGGCCAATTTGCACCAAAAAAATATCAATAAAGGAGTCAAAGTTGTGGCATGGAAATAAACATTCAACATTATAGTCAAAAGTCTTATCCACATTTCGGTTTTCCAAAAAAAGTAGTTCCCAAGTTCTTATTTCTAGTATAATCGGTCTTATCTTCTACATTGTTGTAACCTATATAAGTGTATGGACGACCATGAACAAAATCATTCATCTTTTTTTATCATAAACTTATTTATGAAAACTGTGAATCTTTTGTTTAGCTTATGAACATTGATCTTGCCTAGGAGAGCAATCTATGTAAACATCTGTTTTAGATCACTAGTGGGGCTGTTTCTCACAGTTAGACAACAAAGTTAGTGTTAGCACTTTCACAACTTTTACACTGAAGTTTATCAAGCCCATCGACCATCATCATTCATCATCTGTTTGTGCTAGTAGCATGCCTATTTATCAGAATCATTCTATCCAATCCAAACCTCAAGAGCATAAAGGGGCATAACCAAATCTAGGTTGCATCAAGTGGTATCGGGAAACTTGAGGGTTTCTGATTTCTAGGGTTTGTTTTCACAAATCTTTGTGTTTTGGGGTTTGTTTTCGATTCATCTCAGTTTTTTCTTCAGTTTTTTTCCAGAGAACTGTTACCATTGATGGTAGAAACTTGACAAAAAAAATGTATGAAGTTAACCACATAATTTACATTTCAGACCAAACTTAGACAATCTTTGTCATTTTGCTTTCAATCATAAAACATCCTCTTGATAGTGGCCAAAAAATAACCAACCTTTCTGGAATAGTTTTTGTCAACTTTCATTTCATTTAGCCACATGAACTGAAGCACAAGTAGAATATTAGACTTATAAACCCAAAACACAAAATAGATTATAACTTATAAAACACATGTAAGATTTGTGTAAAAATGTTGCAACATGGCATTCTCTTATTACACCTAGGGTACATGAGGTTTGACTCCGCTGTCATGAACCCACCGCCTTTGGCTTCGCTGTCGATGACACCGTCGGTGAAACTGCTTCATCTAAAACCACCACAACACTTTACATTGCCTAATTTTTGTACTCTCTGATGATGATGCTTTTCTCTTTAGCCGGAACTAACTGATTAGATAACCATGATTCACCGTTAATAAAACTGGAGGAAACTTGTGTTGATTTGAAGAGTGATTCTTTGTTTGACTGTTTCGGATGCCAAAACTATTGAATCTGCTTCAGAGTGATCTAAATTATTCCAGCAAAACTCAACCGCTTTTAATCAGAAAAGTCTTACTATGAACCTAATTACGACAACTGAATCAGTAAAGATTGATTCTCCAAAAAGAGGTTTAGCTGAAACGTTGAATAAAGTTTTCAATTGATAGTTGACATAATGAAAATAGAGAACCGTGATAGGTAGTCTTTATTGATTTAATCAGAAGAACCGAGAAACTTGAAGAGAAATATAGGTGATGATTGTTTGTAGTTTTTGAAATAGTTTTTGGTTTTTGTTTTTCTAAAAACCATTTTTCATCCAATCAAGATTTAGATTTTGGTTTTTGTTTTTGTAAAAACTATTTGATTTGCCAATCATGATTTTTAATAAATAGATTCCCTAAAATTTAGGGAAACTAGTTTTTCAATCTTTTAACCAATTTATGAAGGAAAACCAAAAACCACCTTTTGTGGGTTTTAGAAAAAAAAACGAATTTCACTTTTTTTTTTTGTAATTGCTACATTTGATTAATTAATAATTAAAATAATATTTTCATAAAGATAAACAAATTATCAACAAATTTTTGTACATAAGATATCATTTAAACAATAATGTGGAATAATTTATTTGTGTTTCATATGTGTAAAATAAACTAAGATATTTATATAAATAATTTTAAAATTTGAAGTATTTTTTTTTACAATTTATAAATATTTTATGATTCATATTTTAGTATAATATACGTTTATTAAAAATAGAATAATTAAAAATTATGTTAATGTGTTTTTTATTTTTAATAACAATCACTATATTTTGATAAATTTTAATGGTAATTTCTAATATTTTATTGTTATTTTTGTTGTATTGTTTTAGAAAATGTAGTTGTTATTTTTTAAAAAAGTTAAGAATACATCAAAACAAAAAATCTAAAATCTAAATCTAGAAACTAAAAACTAAAATCAAAAGCTGAAAATTAAAAACAGAAATCTGAAAATCAAAAACTAAAATCAAAAATCTAAAACCAAAATCTAAAAACCAGAAACTAAAACCAAAAACTACTTCAAACAATCAACACCATAAATAACTGATATGTTTTTGATTGAACATACAACTTCAAAATCGCCTAACAAAACAAAATCTGATAAACGGAAAAAAGTTTGATCATCAGATTGAAATATATATGCTACAAACAACAACAAAAAAAAACAAAATGGATCTCTCACCTTCTGAAAGAGAGGATTTTAGAATCAATACCCACCTTTCTGAAATATAATTGTAGTTTATGTTTGGTTTTGTCTCTTTCGTCTTGTTGTTTGACAAAATTTGAACACGAGATATTTGCTGAATAAACAAAATGAGTATAAAATTATTTTTTTGTTCGTCATTTCTCCACAGAAAATGAATTAAGAACCATCTTGTAATCTAAAGCCATTAAGAAATGCCCACGTGGGAACAACTAAGACGTACCGACAGTTTGATATATAATTCTCATAGTCGAAGGCACTCGACAAAAGGACCCACATTGATTCTCTATACGTGGCAGAAATCTAATTGACGTTTCTGACGACAGCATGACGAAAGCATAAAAATGTAGTTAAGTGAAAATTTTAGGACGAAATTTATAGCGTAATATAAGAAATATTTTTTAATTTTGACTAAAAAATTAAAAAATAATTTTCAAATATTTTATTAAAATTTAAAAAATAATTATTATATTACATTAAAAATTCCAACCTAAAAATTATACAATAATCATGCCCTATAAGGTGGTTGGCCTTCTTTCCTATTTCTTTTTTCTTTTTAGTTTTTACATTCCTCCTCAATTAATAATAAACAACTGAAAAATATTTTAACTTGCTGTATTATAAAATAGACGTGGCAAAAATATAAAGAGAAATTTCCTTAGATAGCTCTTTTTAGTTTGTTTGTCACAAAAATAGCTTTTAAGGAAGAAAATGATCAAAATGTTTTTTTTAGAAGCTAAAAAAATCATTTATATGCATTTATACCCATAGGGTTAACTAATTTGAACTTTAGGGTTTAGAGTAAAGGGGTGGATTTGGGGTTAGGGTTTCAAATTTTAAAAAAAAAAAAATCAAAATTTCAAAAAAAAAAGTCTATTTTGGTCATTTTATTTTTTGAGGTCTATTTTGTGACAAAAACTTAAAAAGTGCTATTTAAGAGAATTGCCCAAATATAAAATATAAATTAATATTTTTATTGCAAACTAAATTTCTTTATTTAATAAATAATTAATATTTTTAAATAATAAATACCACTGTTAATATTATTATTTGAACTGTTCCTATAAAGTATCACTGCCAACGTTGTTAATTTATAAAAGGTTAAAATTTCATATATTCTATGATTCTTATTTTTGGCTCAGTTTTATTAATAGATATAAAACATAAAGAATACCGGCTGATATTTTGTTCTCGTTAAAATGTTTATTACTGAGACCAACTGTCTTTATAAAATGATTACCGCAACTGTCTTTTCCGTCTATTTAATTTGAAGCTATTGCTTGTAACGTCAGTCTCTGGGAGTTGGGTTTGTTGCACAGTCTCTTCTCTCCTCTCTCCTCTCCTCTGTCTTTGCAAGCTCTCTCATATGGCCGGCATGAGATGGATAGAGTCGTGGAACACGATGGCGTTCCCCACGCGGCGAATCTTGAATTGTTTCACCGTTCGCGTCGGATTCCGTCACAGCGGTAAGCTCAGATCCTCCCTCCACCGTCTGATAACCATCACTCTCTGTTTCTGTTTCATCTCTTTGAGAAAAATAAATAAAGATAAAATCAGTTTCAAATTCCTCATTATGTTTTCCATCACAGTTAAGATTAGATTTTGTCTTATTATGTCCTTGAAACTGTCGGTAGAAGATTTGAATTGTAAGTCAAATCTTCTTTTTAGTTCAGAGTTGGCTCTTGTTAAAAAAAATATTTATGTTTTTATTGTACTTGGCAAACAACTAAGTGATGGGTCTTCTTGTGTGTTGCAGGACTTTTGAGGTTACAAAACGATGTGAGTTCTTGCGAGTACGAAGACATACACATCATGTGGAATCTGTTGCACAAGATAGAAGATCCGACACCGACACGTAGCGCACAGTTCAACAAACGAATCCAACAGAAGAAGAAAGCTTGTTGGAATCTCCTCGGTTCATATCTTTGCCAAAGATTCTGATCATAAACATTTTATATAACCTAAACAAATTCCAAACCATAGTTGTAATTTGTGAGAGCCTTGACGGGACCCCTGCAAGTGTGGTGAGGTTATTGACAAATTTCGCGAAATAATACAATCGGAGGTTGAACAGTTTTAGCTGGCATATATTTCCATGGCATGTCTCCCTGTATGTAATATATGAGTCACATGGTGAGTGTTGTTGTATATAAAGATATAAATGCTTCCATACTTTGATGCTACTACACGTATCTATGTGCTTTTCTGAATTTGCCAATATAGCGCATCTTCAACCTCAATCTATAGTTTACTTCAAAATAGAATGATAAATGCAATAATGAACAAATAAAAAGTCATTATTCCATTTATAGAATAATTATTTTTTTAATTGTTCATTACTCTATTTTTCATTTCATTTTGCAGTAGATTATAGAATAGAGTTGGAGATGCTCTTACGTTAGAAAACACAACTTTAACTTCATAATCATTTGGAGAATGGAGAATTGGCAAAATGAAACATATTCAAACTTTGATTGTCCCTTAGGATCTTTTGACTTTTCTTTTTGGTTTTATTAGACATGTCTTACTTTTATAAATGGAAAAATAGTTAAATAAATATTTTAATTTTAGAAAAGTATGAAAACTATTACAAAAATGAGTTGTATAATTATTTATATGTTGAAATAAAATACTTATTTGGATCTAACTATTTTGGAAAACTAATTTAATGTTTTTTACTTTTTACTATGATCTATACATGTAGAATACATAATCAATAGTTTCTTATTTATTCTACGCCTTTAATAATCGTTTGTCTATATCATTACCATAACTCGACGGTATATCTTTGTCTTGGATATATGTTATAACTTTAAGTCTGTGATCTATCCTTTTTAGTTATGTTATATAGTTTATTCTAACTATTCTTTAATGATCTACATAGTAAAGTATAAATGTCTCACCTTTTAAAGGTTAGTTTTATGTCCTAATTATTTAAAAATCCTTATAGTTTGGTGAAATTGGGATCCATTATCCGTTAAAATCTCATGGGATACTCTGCTTGCACTGACCTAAAAAATAGTTAGCTACAATCAGGATGAAGACCTTTTTGGCATGGTGCGCATGACTTTTGCAGTGATCGCAGTGTTGGGCTTTTGAGACGGCATCCTCTGTCAAGGTGGACTGGTAATATCATGCTCTTTTGGCAGGCTGCTTGTTTCTTGATCTCATGAACATCTTACCCCGAGTAAAGCAGTAGCAGGCTGCTTGTTTCTTGATCCTTATGCATTCACTTCAAATGCGTGGCAGTGAATCGTTTTCCAGATATTCAATGATGGGAGTCATCCAATTCTTCTCCTCTTCTATAGCCAAGACTATGGGTGATGTGGCTTCTTCCTCCGTTGCTGGCCACTAAAGCACGACAAGGACCAACCAGAGACCACTCCTTCTTTTAGTCATATGATTTTATCTTTCCACGATACCAAAGTGATTAGAAAATTTATGGCAAAACTATAGAATTCACATTGCACCACAAAATAATTTACATTTGATAAGAAGAAGAATCTAAACAAATTATGTCGCCTGCGAGACTGGATGGATCCTTGGAGAATTTTCACCATGGCGACAATTTCGACAACGTCGACAAATTCCTACAACAGCAACGATAAAGAAAACAAAAAGCATCATCACAGGAACCATCCATGCCTTGAACCATGGAGGATCTCTTGGGAAGATCAACGCAGCTTCTGCTTCTTTAACTTCGTACCGTGTCAAACTTTTGATGTGTCTTATACTGTTGTTCATTAAAAAAAACATGGTTTTCTTCTCATCTCCTGATTTTCCTTCTCATCTCCTGATTTTCCTTCTCGGAGATGAGAAGAAAAATAACAAAACATCAAAAAATCGTTTCTCAGTGTTTATGATATCTTGTGTTTTGTTAAATATTTATTTTTAGTAATTTTGTTATATTATCTTTAGAAGTTTTGGCCATTTGCTATTTCTGGACACTCTTGAAACTTGATCATGATGGGGAGATTTAGAAAAATAGGACATCCAGACATTAGACTTTTACCATCTTTTTCTTGATTTTTTCGTCATTGTTTTGATATCAATCAAGTCACACATCTATTGTAAACATCATATTTGTGGATGGACAAATTGTGGATGAGCGAGTTGTGGATGAACAAAGTTGGGGACATACACATTTTGTCAAACATATTCTACGCGTTTTGTTATTCTTCGACGATTAATAAATATTTTTTTATATAGAAATACATTTTAAATATAACAAGAAACTAATCTTGCATGTAGGTAATTGTTGTTAGCCGGAACCCGTACATAGTTAATCAATTTACTGTGAACATATGATTGCAGGTGGTATAATTGATATTCACAAGGGAACATATAAATACAATCTCGCGTCTTCATAACCCCGCAACAAGGAAGAAATTAGTTCACAAGATAATTTATCGACTATCCAACAGACGGTTGCATACGTGTCTTGGTAAATTTGCTGAATATTTTTTATCAAAAGTTTCCTGAATTTATTTACTTTTTTCGTTTTAGTATTGATATAATCAACAAAATTTCATTTTTCTTCTTTTTTTGCTAAGTAAAGTTTTTAAAACGTTATGCAAATTTTTTAAGGAATAGTTTCATTATTTAGTGAGTACAAATATGCCTTGTGAACGTTGTGAAAATTCTGTAAAAAACAATTCATTAGTCATCACTAAAAATAATAATTTTAGGGAAAATGTCATTTAACAACAATATCTTTCAAGATAGAGCGTGGATGTATAAAAGTTTGATACATTGACTTATACTATATCAGAAGAATTTTTCAACGGGTTAGAATCATTTTTTAGTTTTTCTCAAAACCAACCTTTATACAGAAACATGGAGATGTATTGTATCCATATTCGAGGTGCTTAAATCTAAAGCGTTTAGATGCAGATTTGGTGGAAAATTATTTATATGAAAGGGATTTATGGATTTTAATTTTAAATGATAGAGTCATGGAGAGCAGTGTGGCTATATTGGTGAACTATCAACAAGCAACATTCAAGATCTTGTTGATGAAACGGGCACAAACTCTCCAATGGAGAACATGATCAATGACGACGTTCATGAAACTAATATACCATACAATGGATCTGATGAGAATGTTTTTTGATGAGCCATTTGAAGATGAAGCATATTCTTCAAAAGATTAGAGGATGCGCAAAAACAAATCTATGAGGGTTGTGCTGAAGGGATCTGGACTATCTTTGTCTTCACGACTCATAAATATAAAGACCAATCATAATTTTTTTGAGGTGTGCATGAATGCAATTGTGATTATCTTCCAAAAAATAATTGAGCTCCAAAACCATATTACGATCTTAAGAAGTTGATATAGTCTTTGGGATTGCTGATGCACAAGATAGATGTTTGTGAGGACAACTGCATGTTGTTTTGGAAAGGTGGTGGGAAGTTACTAAAATGTCACTTTTGTGGAAAATATCAGTATAAACCAAAACTAGAAGGTAGATGAAAAAAGCATCCCTTATTAGAGGATGTTTTATATGCTTATTGGAGATATGTTGAGGCATTTATGCCAATTAAAGAGGACTGCATCACACATAAGATGGCACACATAGCATTTGTCAATAAATAATTCGGTTTTGACTAACTTCTTCTAGTGAAAATCGTGGAAACTCATAATTATAATGTTTAAGAATGGTTAACAAAAACATCGAGGATGTGCTAGAAAGAAAATCGCATAATTGTTTAAGAGAAATGTTTCGCGAATATGCTTGAAGGCAAATCACAAAAATTGTTTGCAAGGTAAAACGAAAAAACATTTTAAAAATCCTTAAGAAATTGTTTTATAAAACTTTCAACCTTGAACCCAATTTTGCTTTGGGAAAAAAAATCTAAGAACTAGTCTAGTGAGAAATTGGCCACCTCTTAGCTCCTTTGAGCCTTTGATCTAGGGGAAGTCTGTAGGCATACATATACAAAGAGGAAATGCATCCTTTAGCTGATGTGGGACAAAAATTCAAACACTGGTTGTTGTTTTTTTCATTTTAAGATCCCCATTTCATTATATCATTTCTCGTTTAATTTTTAACGTTTGAATATACTAAATTATAGTGTTCATGACAAGATTTCCAGTTTTTTGCTAATAATCTTTTGCCACAATGACCACCGTTTTTTGCCGTAATAGGAACCAATTTTTTTTAAAAAAGTCAGCCTTTTCAAATCGTCAAAAACTGAGTTTCAGGTGGGTATTTTACCCCAGAAAAAGATATAGTAGATGGGTCTCGAGTTGACGTATAGATTTTGGCTCACGTACTTGTTTATCTTCTGAAATTCTTCTTTTTCATATACGGGGGCGGATCTATTTACAAGTAAGGGGGTTAGCTGACCCCATTAACTTTTTTAATTTATTCCTTAATTACACAAAAATTCAGTCATTGACCCCCTATTAATCATGTCTTTGCAATAAAAGAAGTTCATATCTGTGATCCCTTTTCATATTTCACTTCACATTTCTGAAAAAGCCTTTCTCTTATTCTTATTTTTCAATCAAACCAGAAAACAAATTGTTTCACAAATCAAATTTCTATTTTTATCTTCAATATATTAAATCTATATTGTGGCATTAATGCACATTTACTCGTATTAATGTTGGGCAATTATCTCATACATAGAGTCAAGCCCGTCCGAATTAGGTCTGGGTATTTTACCCGGACCCGAAGACCTGATCTAGAACCGATCCAAAAATTTCAGGTCCGGGTAAGATCCAAACCAATTATTTTACCATATTAGATCTTGTGGGGAGGATCTGCGGATCTTAGATCCGATCCGACCGAACCCGAAATTCGACGGATACCCAAAATATCTGAAATTTTTAGTATATTTACAGTATATATGAGTGTTTTAATATATTTTTGGTATTTCGGATATTTTTCATGTTTTTGTTCATATTTTGGATAAATTTTAGATTTTTTGGATATTTAAATATTCCTATGTATTTTTTTTTTATGTTTTTGAGTGTTTTTTGGCTGGACCCGAACCGAACCCAAAACTGACCCAAAAACCCGAACCAAAATTTTTTAATTACCCTATTGGGTCCAACTATTTAAGACCCGACCCGATCTGGACCCGACAAGACCCAAACCGATCCTAAACCGAGAATTTCAAATTACCATATTGGATTCTAAACTCTAAGACCCGAAAAACTCGAACCCGAAAAGACCCGGTCCGAACCCGATCCGAGGACCGAGTGCCCCGACCTAGTCCGAAGAATAAAGTGGGCTTATTTTATAAAATAAAATATAATTTAAATAATAATTAGGTTCTATCTAAACTAAAAAAATTAAAAAATTGTAAAATATTCTATGCAAATGCATTTCCAGCATATGTATAGAGCCGGACCTGCATAAAGCAACAAGAGTTTTAATTTTTAAACCTATACATTATGACTAGAATCAGCAAAGAACATATTAATGCAGGAAATAAATGATGAATAAAAACCATATAATATTCTGTATTGGTGATTTTTATTGCCTTTTAGCCAGTAAATTTTAATATACTTTACTGAACTTAATATTACATTTAAAAAAATATATACTGTATTAATAAATCTAAACGTTATGAGAAAATATAGATTTCAAATCTATGCATAAAAATATTGTTATAGTTTTTTGGTGTAAAAATATTGTTATAGTTTTTTCGTCTTGTATGCTTATTGTTGTGTATCTATATTTTAATATATAAACTGACCCAGTAAGATTTAATCCTGGATCGGCCACTGTTCATATACATACTTGTTCCTTGCTCTGCATTTTCGTGCATTTCTGTTGTTCGACCAAAACAACTTCAAACCTCGGTTTGGTGAAAACTTCTAAAAAAAGCTCGAAACGTCTTTGGAGACCAAGAAAACTATAAGGAGTCTTTCTTTAGCGACTTTTCCTCTCTTTTTTTTAAACACTTTGGGCTTGATTTAATCTTTTGGCCCATTTCGACAATAAAGGTGAGCCCACAACAGAAATACGACATAACAGTACAGAACAGAACAGGAGTTGCAGATTTCGATCGATGTTCTTTAGCATCTCTCCTTCATGAACGATTCACGACGAAATAATGAGAGACAAATCATAATTTCAAACCGAGATCACTGAGGTTATGATGAGATTAATATCTGGGACGTTCCCGTCCGTCAAGCTTCGCGATCACAACCCTATCTCTAAATCTAAAACTTCTAAAGCTATTTCTTCATCCTCTTCTTCCCAACAAAAATCCAAGGTTTCAAACCCCAAATCATGGTCCGTTTATCTCATTCTCTCGACCAACGAACCCATCAAAACATATGTAGGCATCACCACCGATTTCGCACGCCGGTTCGTTATCTTTTCATCTCCTTTGAAATTGAATCTAATTTGTTTGTTTCTAAAAGAAAAAAAGAAATGCTTCTTGTTGATGGTTGCAGATTAAAGCAGCACAATGGTGAAATCAAAGGTGGTGCAAAAGCTTCAAGTGCAGGAAGACCTTGGCTTTGTGCCTGCATCATTACTGGATTCACTTGTCTAAGCCAAGGTTTTTTTTTTAATCTTTCTTCATCTCTAAGAATCGAAACATTGCCTTTTTGAATGATGAGCCTCTCTTTTCTGAATTCTCCAGCTTCCTCGTTTGAATCTAAATGGAAGATTTTCACCAGAAAGTCACCGAGGAGAAAGAGAGACGAGGAGATGAGTCAGAGTGAAGCTTTGTTACAACACCGGAGGAGAGCATTGGATAAACTCCACGACTCATTTGAATGCAGTCACCTCCAAACTGACTGGAAAATTGTGACCAGGTAAAACACAACTAACTTATGTTGGGAGCAAAAAGAGTAGAACCCATTGAGGTATTGTAGCTTTTAAGGAACAAAACAATATCACAACGTATTGATACACAAAAATGTCAAAGCAAATGTAATAAAGATTGTATGATTTGATTAACTAATCAGAGAGAAACATCTTTAAGATAATTAAGATGGTGAACTTTAAAATTGGTGTTTGGATATTGTGGTTATGCTAAGCGCTGTGTAAGTAATTAGTGCTCAACCGAACTGTGCTTTTCCTTTCCAGACCATGATGAACTAGTTTTCATGTTTCTTTCATATTTCTTGTACCAACGATACCTTTCAGTCCCCTTTTCTGAACAACGAACAAACTAAGGATGTTCAACTAAAACTAATTCGAACCAAGAATATGGTTTGGTTTTGGTTATACTGTATAAAACGTATGAATGTTGTTTTCTAAATTATTTAAGATTAGTTAAATACAAACAAATTAATAACTAACTAGTAATTATTTTAAATGGTTTAATTTATAAACAAAAGTGATTGCAAAAACTCATATATAAATATTTTTTCATATTATTAAAATTAAAGTCGATTATTAGTCCAGATTTGTGCGTTGCGCTGCGCGAGTATAAAGTTTTGGTATATATAAAATTTTGGTTAGTTTTCTTTCTATTTCTATGTATTTGTAAATTTCTAATCGTTTTTCTATTTTATTATATCAAATAATATTATTTTATCGATGATACCGCAATTTTTTCCAAAAAACGGCCCGCCGGCATTGAAGCCAATGGATATGCCTCTTTGAATAATAAGAAAAGTAAAATGGTGCAACTCACGCCCGTTTAAGGCCGGTGGTTTTGTTTATTACTAATCCAAAGCATCAACACCATTATAACCCAACCGAAACCCCCTTTTAATAAACCATAGTCAACTATCACTTTTTGTTACACCAATACAAAAAAAATGCTACTGAGTCTCCGAACAAAGAGCCGTAAAGACAATGGGGTCCTCGTCGAGTATCTAATCTCAATCAAAGAGCTAAAGCCATGGCCAACGAGCGAAGTCCCTGCACAATGCGTCCTTCTCAAATGGGAGCATGGCAAAAACACCTCAGGCTCATTCATCGCAGTGGTGGGCAAAGACACTATTATGTTCAACGAGTCTTTCAGGCTAACCCTGACCCTTGACCCTAAAGGCGGAGCCGAAAACAAGTTTCAAAAGAATCTTCTTGAGCTTCATGTCTATGACGCCAAGAAGAAAGACAAGGGCGTCAAGAACAAGCTTCTTGGCTCGGCCGTGGTTAACCTCGCTGATTACGGCGTGTTGACTAATACTGTACCCGTTGGAGCTCCGTTTACTTTCAAGAAGAGCTCGAGGAATGATGCCAACTCTGAGATTTATCTAACTATTGAGCCGGCCGGAGAGGAGGACGATGAAGGTTATAGGAGTAGCTGTTCTTCGTCGCAGGCAAAAACGAGAGGATCTGTGGATAAAGAAGGTAGTGAGTTTAGTTTGGCGTCGTTGACTGATGACGATGATGATGCTTCGTCGCAGTGTTCGTCTACAAGGAGGGTTTCTTTCTCAGCTACGTCTAATGTTACTCCCCCGGTACGCATTTTGTTATTTTTATATTTATTTAATCTTTTGATTAGTGACATTGTGTTTGGAACTGATCTGAGATTAGCACGTCTATAAGCTCTCTTAATTATTCTTATGATTAGTATTGTTAAGAAAATCTCTTTTTTTTTCTTTGTACAGAAAATATAAACTGGTCATTTTCCGACAAAGTTAAAAATATAATCTGAATATTTTACTTAGACCATCATAATCCCCCATCTCTTAAGAGGGATTCCTAACTTCAGATAAGAAACAATTTTTAATTTTTCTTAGTTTTTAACTAAAAAAAGCTAAAAACCGTTTTTAAATAAAAAATATAAAAGCCGTCTCTTAACCGAAAAATGTTAAAAAAAAAAACTAAAAATATCAAATCATGAGTTAAAAACCCCGGTTAAAAGACCGGGGATAATGATGCCCTTACGATAAAAAAATAGCCATATCATACTTAGAATATGCACTAAATAATCACATTTTACTCTTTTGTTTTCAAAAACAAAGATGGTAAAATCATAAGTAAGTTGATTCAGTTATTACATGTTTACTAAAATGCAAGAATTTCAAAATTGTGTATCAGTTTATTTTTACTTTTATGATTATATGTAGATAAAGTACAGAAGTTGAGTGTCGTTTGTGCATTTTTCTAGTAAGACTAATTATTTGTGACCCGTTGAATCAAAAGCAGAACACAGAGGCAGAGATGAGCGGTGATGAGAAGAAAAATTGGAAACATGTAACGCTTAAGCACAGTCCCAATGAGGCAGCACTCGTGTCCGAGATCGAGAATCTACTGAGAGAAGAAGAGAGAAAGAGACAGAGCAATGAGTTAGTGGTTGTGAGCTCAGAGAATGAGCAAAAACAGAATAATAGTACAAATGCCTTTAAGCTCAAGAAACAACTCTCCGAGATCAGATCTGTCTCTTCTCTTTTACCTCCCGATGCAGCGAGAAAACAGATGAAACTTCGGACAAATACTCTTACCTTAGGAAGAAAGACTATAGGAATGGAAGGTGTTCCGAGACTTAAACAACTCAAGTCTATTCAGATGCTTTTCGATGGAATCGGTAATAATACAAATAAGGATGATAGTTGGAAAAAAGCTGGTGGAGTAAGCAACAAGTTAGGTTTAACAACTCCGCAGGAGTCTAAAACAGAGACGCTTGAAGATGAGCTGAAGGAAGCAGCTGCTCTTGAAGCAGCTGTTTACTCTGTGGCGGCTGAGCATAGTAGCTCTATAAGCAAGGTTCATGCTCCAGCTCGTCGTCTTGCTAGGTTTTATCTTCATGCTTGTAAAGGAAATGGCTCAGATCATTCTAAGCGTGCATGTGCAGCTAGAGCTTCGGTTTCTGGATTGATATTAGTTTCTAAAGCATGTGGAAATGATGTTCCAAGGTATATACATAACCATATCATTTTTTGTTTTTATTCAGTCAATAAGTTTCTAATGTATTTTTGTTTCTATAAATATATATCAACAGGTTAACCTTTTGGCTATCAAATTCGACTGTTCTTAGAGCAATTTTAAGCCGCGGTATAGAGAAACTGAACCTGGTGTCTAATAAACCCGGTTCAGATGAATGGGAAGATCCTCAAGCATTTCTTGCAGCTTTGGAGAAGTTCGAGTCTTGGATATTCTCCCGAATTGTTAAATCAGTATGGTGGCAGGTAATATAAAAAATAACACAATTTTCCAAATAGGGTTTGTAAAAGAGTTCTCACCAAACATTTTTACGTGGAAATGATCATCACATTGCAGAGTATGACGCCGTATATGCAATCAGCAGCGGTTAAAGGATCAATCTCAAGGAAAGTTTCGGGGAAAAGACGGTTAGGTCATAAAAACCATGGACTATATGCTATAGATCTATGGAAGAATGCTTTTAAAGCTGCTTGTGAAAGACTTTGCCCACTAAGAGGTTCAAGAAAAGAGTGTGGTTGTCTACCTATGCTTGCTAAACTGGTATAAGACAAGCTTTTAGTTCAATTTATTTTTGTTTTGTTTTGTTTATTAGGTTAAACAGGATTGACCAGTTTCTGGTTAAAATTTGCTTTTGTTATCAGGTTATGGAACAATTAATCATTAGACTTGATGTAGCAATGTTCAACGCGATACTTCGTGAGTCAGCAGGTGAAATGCCGACAGATCCTGTCTCTGATCCGATCAGTGACATTAATGTTCTTCCAATTCCGGCAGGAAAAGCAAGTTTTGGGGCAGGCGCACAGCTAAAAAATGCAGTAACTTAAAGCTCACATAAACAATGTTAAAGAAAACATTGCTTTTGGTATGTAATTTGTATTTGCTTTTGCAGATTGGAACTTGGTCTAGATGGCTTGAGGATCAATTCGAGCAAAAGGAAGACAAATCTGATAGCTATAATAAGAAGTCAGAATGTGAAAATTTCAGATTGTTCCATCTGCTCAACTCGTTAGGCGATCTAATGATGCTTCCATTCAAAATGCTTGCAGATAAATCCACAAGAAGAGAGGTAACTAGACAACTCAGAAATCATTCTTCTTGTTTTTCTATTATACGTTTTGACTAATTTTTACTTCTTTTTCCTGTCTGAAGGTTTGTCCAACACTTGGTCCACCAATAATAAAGAGATTTCTTCGAAACTTTGTTCCAGATGAGTTTAACCCTCACAGGATCCCTAAAAGGCTATTTGATGTTCTAAATTCCGAGGTTAGAAACACCGTCTTCACAT
Organism: Sinapis alba; assembly: GCA_012274485.2. Taxonomy (NCBI): domain Eukaryota; kingdom Viridiplantae; phylum Streptophyta; class Magnoliopsida; order Brassicales; family Brassicaceae; genus Sinapis; species Sinapis alba. The sequence goes on along the minus strand of MU107095.1, from coordinate 20,148 downwards.
TACCAATAACCAGAGATTTTGTGTGTGTTGTTGACCCTTTTATCTCCAACACAGGGGTTAACAGAGGAAGACAATGGATGCATCATAGTTTTCCCTTGCGCTGCATCACCCACAGTCTACTTAATGCCGTCTACAGAATCCATAAGACGCTTCATAGGAGAGTTGAACAATCCTTCTTTATCTGAAACAGGATCCTCTGTATACAAGAAACAATACACAAGTGATGATGAGTTGGATGACTTGGATACATCCATTAACTCTATAATCTCGGCTCCTGGAACAACCAGTTCATCAGAGTGGATGCCGAAAGGATATGGACGCAGGAAGACTGTAAGATACCAACTCCTTAGAGAAATATGGAAAGAAGATGGATTACAGTGACGACTCTCCGTCCTTTTGTCTGGCTATATATCTATGTTATGATGAAAACAATTCTCTTAACTTTCTTGGTGATATGTATCAGAAAGGGTATTTATGTTTTGTTGCAATTCCAAACTCTAAAGTCTTTTGTAAGAGAAGGACCATTAACTTTTTACCAATGAGACAACACTTGTAATTTGGTAGGAGGCTTTTAAACAAAACATTTTACTATGAACAAGAATCATAAACATTTGTAAGTACCAAACTGCTATAGCAAACCCTCTCGAAGCAAAATCTTAAAAATCGAGCAAAGAGGTAAATTTCAATTTGAAGAGACGGGTTTATGTGGAATCAGCTTTCTCCGGCACCGTTTTAGAGGCTCGGACGGGCTGAGCGGAGGGGAGAGGGAGAGAGAGAGGGAGGGGGAGCGAGTCGAGGAGGAAATCGCTCGTGCGTTGATGTCTTTTAAGGCAATTCTCAGGTGATAGAGGTTAACCATTTATGCTTCTTATCCACCCTAAATACCAACGATTCATCGGTGACGAAGTGGAGGAAGTGAGAAGGTGAAGAGATTCGGAGTTGATTTTGTTGACGTCCTTGTCCAGTTTCATGATCAGCTTCACCGTAGTGGTTGTGGATGGAAACTCTGGGGCTAATCGTCTCTTCTTCCGCCGTGAAATCAAAACATATGCAGAAATTTTGGGAAATAGGCCAATTCTTACGTCAACAAAAGACAACTGTCCCATCAATACACAAACACCATTACCTGAGCCAAAACATATGTCAATTAGTACAAAATTCAATTTTCATACATAAACTTTCAAAATTTGGTTTTAACATACTACTTAATTTTAGTTAGTCAAATGTTACGGAAGATGAATTGTCGTAACCAATAATAGAAAATTGGTCAATTCCTATATCAATAGGGGCCAACAGTCCTAATCAATTCATAAACACTTCATTTGTATGAAAATATATATCAATTAATACAAAATTCAAATTCAATACATAAACTTTCGAAATCTGGTTTTAACATATATTGACCTATTTTCGTTAGTCAAATATTACAGAAGATAAAATGTGTGTCATGGGTTGATTACATAAAGTTTTTATTGTAATGTGTGGTAATTAAATCGTATTACGTAGGGGTAGATGTTCGGGTGTCCATTCGGGTTTGGTTCGTATCTATTTGGGTTTTAGGTTTTTTGAGATTAAAGATTTCAGCTTCATTCGAATATTTATAAATTTTGGTTCGGTTTGGATCTTTGCGGATTTGGTTCGGGTTCGAATAATCCATTTGAATTATTTTTAGAATTTAAAATGCTTATATACTTTAAATTTCTCAAAATATAAACTAAGAATAATATATAACATATAAATTTGAATAATATGTGCTAAAATATCTAAACTTAATATACAAACTAGTTTAGCTTAAATATTTGGATGAAAAATCAATAAACTTTTCAAGTACTTTTAGTGTGTTGAGTATTGTTTAGCTATTTTTAGATATTTAATAATTATTACAACGCAAGAGAGGATGTTTGATGAGTTATACAAGATCAACTGATGCAATCTATTTCCCTCTCAACAACAACATTGAATGGTTAAGCAAGTGTATGGAAGAACTTTAGCTGAAGGTGAACTACACTCAAAGGATCATTCAGAGACATAAAGAGTTCAAGCAAAGAGGATATGAAGCAATCAAAAGCTTCATTGCCACTTGGTTCAACATGACCAGAGAGAATGTGAATACTTGTTTTCCAACAAGTATTGAATTACCTCCATACTAGCTCAAAAACCACCAAACAAGCTAAAGACTATAAGCAACCGCTCGACTAATCACAACCATATCTCTATTATCAGGTTAATGCATGATCCAGGCCAGAACAACTTGGAAAATGCATTAAAGAAGTGATGTGCGGCTTATGATAAACCTGCTGCAAAGAACGACTCCAGTCAACCGAAGTACATAAGTTATCTTATGACTTCACCTAAAAAATCGAAAGATAAGGAGAAAACTGTTGAGGATAAATAACCCATGAAGTCATTACTCCTGCTTACGAGCAGAACATCGACATTCGATCCTTACCTAAAGAAATTTTGGCTCAGACCTTGTTTCGTCCCTATCTCCGGGTAAAATAGAAAAAAATCTTTTAAAGAGGGAATCTTCCTTATTTCAGAATATATATGAAAATATTCAATCTAGTTTTCGACTACGAACAACCTATATAATGAGGACTCAAACTATATAATAAGTGATCGGCTATTTTATACTAGAAATTAGAGTTAGACGGTTAGAACTAGGGTTTATAATATCAAATCCCGGTACTAAAGATCAATTAAACTATACTTTTGATCATTGTTCTTGTTTGTCTACTGTTTTTTTTTTCATTTCCATAGTATAACGAAGTACCTACATGAAATTACCATGATATTTTAGAATTAACACGTTTTATGAATTGTTTTAGTAATTATCTACGTTAATAACTTTTGGTAGGCGATAACACCGTTGTTGAAACTCTTGGAAAAAAAGAGCACCAAAAACTGAAAAAATTCAAAGAAACCGTGGCCGACGGCTTGATTGACGATAACAGCTAGTGTTGTTGAAATTATTACGAAGGAGAGTAACAAAAACTGAAAAATTCAAAGAAACCGTGGCCGACGGCAAAATGTTAATTTGAAATCAATCCTAATTTACGGTGGTCCACTGAGTGCCGTGCACAGCAAGCCCCTTACAACATATACAGTTAAAAAACAAAAGAAAAAAGCACTATATTACGCCGGTGGTCCATTGAGTGCCGTGTGCACAGACAACATATATAGTTTCTATTTTATTTAAATTTACATTTATTTATTTATTTTAATCATTTTATTTAAATGTATATTTATCAGACTTACATAAAAGTATATAGAAATCGTTGTATAAAATAGAGAAATACCATATGATAACCCTAAAATAGTTTTTATCATAAAAATAACACATAAAAAGAAAATGACCAAAATATTTTATTAAAAAGGTAAATATATATTTATATCTCTAGAATTAATTTATCTAGACTTAGGGTTTATAATTAAGGGGTGGGTTTTGAAGTAATGGTTTCAAATTAAAAAAAAAAAATTAAAAAAAAAGAAGAAGTTATTTTGATCATTTTTGTTTTTCTTGAGTGATATTTTTGTGACAAAAACTTAAAAGGTTGATATTTAAGAGAATATCCCTCTAAGATATCATTTTGAAATCATTAAAAATTATGTAATTTGTTTTATATGTGTACTAGACTGAAGAAACTCTTTCCTAATGATAAAAGGAAATCTCCAAGATAAAAGGAAATATCTAAAATTAGAGGCATACATGGTCACACTCTTCTCCAGAAGACGAAAGAGTAATACAAGCTCAAGAGTTCGCTGTCTCAACAGATGCAATCATTAATGACAAGAACCAGGGCCATAATTCCACACGGAACCACCAGAACTCGAGGTCTGAGAAAAATCAATCTCATGACTCCGCTAGAAATCTCAGCAAAGTTGCTCATGCCGCTATGCAGCTAAACGTGGACGAACCCCGCCTATCATAAAACAAAATTTAAATGAATACAAACACAAAACAACACAAATCCTTTTATTTTTACGTACTTCAATTTTTAAAATAGTAAATATATATTAATTTTAATTTATAAATGTATATGTACAGATTAAAATATTAAAATTAGATCAATATATTTCTAATTTGATAAAAATAAATAAATTAAAATGAATTAACATATATAATTTTATTTTATAGTAAGCTAGAATATAATTAAAAATTCTATCATAAAAGTATTAGAAACGAAATTTGACTAATGCAAAAAGCATTAAATCTAATAGCCCTTGTATAAATCCTTCAAATTTGTATTGAAAATTACTCATTACATGTCAAACACTAAATACATTTGATATATCAAAAAAAAAGTTTCATTTTTCACAAATTTAAAATTAAAATTATACAAATATAAAAACTGGAAATTGAAACTTATAACATATTATTTTCATATTTATTTAAAATATTTGAACTAAAAATTAGAAAATTCCGCACATGGTGCTTGTAAGACTCTAGTAGGGACTAGTAGAAGTCTAGTAAGATGTTAAAAGTAACGTCAACTTGTCCGTCAACTGGGCCATTGCATTAAATTTGTGGCGTAAGGCTCAGGGTTCACTTACCCTGTTTTGGGTGGTACGGTACATATGTAAGTCAATGATTATAAGTCAAGCGAGACAATGTAAAAAAAAAAAAAAAGAGAAGACAATATTTAAGGAGACTATTACTATACATACCCAAAGCTTAAGCATTTCAGTGACTCAGTGTAAAAAAAAAGAAAAGAGAAGAGAGGGAGTAGTCCACGACAATGCCCACGTCTATTCTCCTCACCGTCTGGTTACTCTTGTTTATCCTCGTTTCGGTTCAACTGGTTCGGGCTCAAGAAAAAATCGGAGCCCCAGCCACTACTCATCCCGAAGAAGGTCTCTGTTCTGTCTTTAACACTTTGAAATAATTAATACTCCCCTGTTCCTTTATATATGACGTTTTGGAATTTTTGTGTGTGTGTCAAAATAATTGACGTTTTCCTAAAATCTATGTACAATATAATCACAAAAAACTTTATTTACCCTGTAAAATTTGATTGAAACATTGTGTGTCTTAAATGTGTTTTGAAAAATTATTAAATCATGAAATAATGTGTTTGTTTATAGTTTTATGTCTTTTCATTATAATGTCAAATAATGTATGTTTTAGTTCTTTTTATTTTTAAAATATATTAATTTTAAGAGTTATGTCTTTTCATAACCAATTAATTACAAATTTTCATTTTAAAAACTAATAAATGCAACATTTCTTCTTAAAAATTAATAAATGCAACTTTTCATAAAAAAACTTAAGAAATTCAATTTTTTATATTTACATACTGATTTATAGACATAAAGAAATTGTAAATGCATTTGTGTGAGAATTCTATAAGTATAAATGAACGGAGGGAGTAACAAGTTGTTTGGTTTAAATAATCTGACGGTTAATGTTTTTATGGTATAAAAACTGACGGATAAACAACAGCTAAAGCTTTGAACTTCATCTTCGCGGCTTGGAATATCCAAGCGCCAAAGGAATGGAACATGAGTGGCGAACTTTGCTCCGGCGCCGCCATCAACGACAACATTTTCATCGACGATGAAGCCTACAACCCTTTTATCAAATGCAGATGCAGTTACAACGAGTCCACAATCTGCCGCATCACCGCCCTGTACATAAACATCCACTCTCTTTTTTTTTTTTTTTGTCTTTTTGTATTCACCCACTGAATGAATGTTGCCTTGTTCCACAGCAAGGTTTATAAGATGAATGTTGTAGGAGTTATACCTCCCCAGCTCTGGACTTTGACATACCTCACAAATCTGTATATACTTTACATTTTTTTCTTACTTTTCTTATCATAATTAATCATCCAAACAGAGCTTGTAAATGCATTCGTTGTACCTAAAAATCACCATGATTCTCTCTTTCAGGAACCTGGCTCAAAATATTCTTACAGGCCCTCTCTCTCCAGCGATTGGAAAATTGGTTCTAATGGAATGGCTGTAAGGCTTTTGATTGAATGATATCTTCTTCTTCTTCGTCTTCCTTTTCTTAATCTCTCTTTCTTGTATCTCACGCTCCAACTGTTTCTCAACTACCGTAGAACTTTTGGGATCAATGCCCTGTCTGGCCCCTTTCCCAAGGAAATTGGTTTGCTTACGAAGTTGAAATCGCTGTAAGCTAAAGACATTCTTCTTACAATATATCATAATGCGTCATTATTATTATTAAACTTATCTTGTATATATTTTTCTGCATGCAGTAGTATTGGTCTAAATAACTTTTCCGGTTCTATACCAGCTGAGATTGGGAATATTAAAAACCTAGAGAAAATGTGAGAATGTATTCATTTCTGCAGTGCTTTTAGTATGGAAACTTAACTAATAACCTTTCAAAATCATTTAGTGTTGTAAGCATTTCTTACATTTTTATTGCAGATACTTATCAAATTCTGGACTTAGTGGGGAAATACCTTCATCATTTGCAAGTCTTATAAACCTGCAAGAAGCGTAAGATTTCATTTTTATCAAATTCGCATATAATTAAGTCTTATCGTTGTATTTCAACATTTCTGTAATCTTTATATCTACTAATTTACATTATTATTTTTGTTTTTTTTTCCGTGGGGTGCTTCTCTCCTTAATGTTTGTACCAGTTTGATCACCGATCTGGACATTACTGGTCGGATACCGGAATTTATAGGAAAATGGACCAAACTTAAAATTTTGTAAGAAGGATTTTAGTTTTATACAGTTATATATCTTTGTTATATTGCTCATTCAGCTCATGTTTTACATCTTTTATCATAACTTTACGCTAAGCGGAAATGTTTTCATGCTATTGATACAATGTTCTTACTGCAGGAAAATTCTCGGAACTGGTTTGAGCGGTCCGATACCGTCCTCATTTTCCAACTTAACTTCTTTGGGCGAACTGTATGTGTTGTTGCATTGCTGTCATAATCATTCTTGTTTACTATTTTCTCTTTATTGCCATCTCTGCACCACGTAATCATGTCCTAAATGCAGGAATCTTGGTGATATATCCAATGGAAGCTCTTCCCTTGAATTCATTAAAGATATGAAATCTCTAACTATATTGTAAGGCAACGATTCTACTCTAATGCATGAACTGTTTCCATCTTCTCCTTGCGTGTATTTAACACTGATTATATTGTCGCAGAGTATTGAGGAACAACAATCTCACTGGGACAATACCCTCTAATTTCGGGGAATACTTAAGTCTAAAACAAGTGTAAGTAACAAAATATTTTGAAGAATTTTCTGTAAAAGTGAGTGAAATGATTTGTTAAAGTCACAGCGACAATACCAAGTTATCTTAACCTTGCTGATAATATTATTTCCTTGAACTTAATCTGTTACCGCCTAATCCTTGTCTGATTTCCAGTGATTTAAGCTTTAACAAACTACATGGACCAATCCCGGCTTCACTTTTCAACTTAAATCCACTTTCTCTCTTGTAAGTTTTCTATTTCTTGTCTATATGTTCGTATCTATCTGTGATAACTGTGGATAACCTTGTTGTCTTCATATTAGGTTTTTGGGAAACAACACTTTGAATGGTTCTTTGCCCACTCAAAAGAGCCAGACTTTGACCAATATGTGGGTTACAATTAAATTCCTGATGTGAACTCAAGTTTTGTAACATATTGTGTAGATTCTAATCCTTCTTCTTATAATATTTTAGAGATGTTTCGTATAATGATTTGGCTGGTACTCTTCCTTCATGGGTCAGCTTACCAAACTTGAAACTGTAAGTAAACAAAACACTGTATCTCTACTTATAATCACAGTGCTTTTTCAAACTCCGAAAAAAATTTGCTTCCTTTTTTTATTAGGAAAAATTATTATAATCATAACAAAACCGTATGTTATTTGTGCAGCAACCTTGTTGCTAACAACTTCAACTTGGAAGATCTTGATAAGAGGTGATTTTATTAAATATACTGTATGTTCTTCTTGATACCTGATATTCCAATTTCATTTTTAATCTATTTTCGTTTTTTTACAAGGGTTTTACCAGGACTAAAGTGCTTGCAGAAGAACTTCCCCTGCAATCGAGGCAAAGGAATCTGTAAGTGTGACAAACTTTCTTGTATTTTCTTTGGAAAATCTTTTTTGCTTAAGGTTTTTATGTTAACTGGTGTCTAGATTCTGACTTTTCGATCAAGTGTGGAGGGCCACAGATACGATCCACCATTACAGGAGAAGTATTTGAGAGGGAGAACGAGGATCTTGGATCAGCTTCATTTTTCGTGAATGATGTAAACAGATGGGCAACCAGTAGTGTAGGACTTTATGCGGGGAGTAGTAATTATATATGGGCTACCAACAGTTTGGACGGAGAACTTTTTCAGACAGCAAGACGTTCTTCATCTTCACTAAGATACTATGGGTTGGGGTTAGAAAATGGAGTCTATACAGTGAAACTTCAGTTTGCTGAAATAGAAATCCTTGGTTCTAAGGATTGGAAAGGTTTAGGAAGAAGACGTTTTGACATATATGTCCAGGTATGATCCTACCACTTTACAAGTTAACTTGATGTAATAATCATTTTTCTGAAGACCTAGCTCCTTTTTTACAGGGAATACTTGTTGAAAAGGACATTGATATACGCCCAACAGTTGATGATACTACTGTCCGACCAGTTCAGAGAGAATATAAAGCACATGTATCAGAAAATTATCTTGAAATTCATCTTTTCTGGGCTGGAAGAGGAACATTTACTGTTCCTATTACAGGTACTTGTGGGCCAATAATATCAACCATAAGTGCCAAACCAGGTATCACAACAACTGGCTAAATCCTTTTTTTTAAATTATTTTCTATCTTCTCCCTGGTGCCTAATTGTTACATGTTCAGATTTTGTACCAACTGTGAGCAACAAACCACCATCAAAGAAAAAATATAGGACGGGTACTGTTGTGGGTGCTAGTGTTGGCCTAGGACTTTTAAGCATCATTGCAGGCGTGGTTATCTTCATCATTCGAAAAAGCAGAAAGCGTTACACAGATGATGCAGGTAATAATAACGACACAAACAAGTCTTTGAGCTTCAACATTAATTATCTTTCAAATTGGTTTTATTTTTCTGTTCCAGAGCTGCTTAGTATGGACGTAAAGCCTTACACTTTCGCTTATTCTGAACTTAAAAGTGCCACTCAAGATTTCAATCCTTCAAACAAGCTTGGGGAGGGAGGATTTGGGTCTGTTTATAAGGTAATCCCCAAACTAAGTAGCACTAGAAAGGGAAATGTCATAACTAAACTTATAGAAATGAGTATGTCATAGATACAGTAATAATATATATATGCATATTGCTCAAAAATGTTGGAAATAGTGATCTAATTATAGATATTTTCAATTAGAACAAATCAATATAACAAATAATGGGTTGCTTATTATTGCTTATATACCAAAATAAAGGTTTAGTAAAGGAATAAATTATCAAGTCTTGTTGGTTTTTGAATTATGTAATTCAGAACTACAACACCCACACATATAATGGTCATTGTACTATAGGAATAATAAGTCGTTAGTTCCAATGGTCAATGTACTATAACATTCTTTACAGTCTCAAGCCCCTTGCAACAAGAAGATCAACATAAGAAATACTGAGTATTCATGCAGTTATGAAGCTTGCTCGTTATGCATCACCCCTAACATTACTTGAATCGTCTACATTGTTACCAGAATTGTGTTCCTCTTCACCAGTAATTGAATCAGTTGGCACCTTATTAAAATCAATGTCGACTTTATTTGGATTGCCATGTTTATATGCATTATTAAAGAAAATTTGTGAAAAAATTGTGAAAAATCAAGGGAAAACTTGGATATTTGAAGTAGAAATCTAATGGGCGATTTTTTTATTTTTTTGGTTAAATTTTTTATTTTTTTCAAATATTGAAACAAAATATTTGCAAATATTTGCGTAACTGCACTTCTCATATTTTCGCAAATATGTTCATGATTATCCATAGAATACACATTCTACTACGTATAAAAACAAGATAACATGTTTGAAATCTATTTCTAGTTAGATTTTGATTCGTTTGTAGATTAAAGCTCTAACTAGTGACCATGAAAGAAATAATAGAAACAAAGGGGAAAAGAATGAAGAGGAACAAAATAAGAGGAATACTTGTTCCTTACGTTCTTTCCCGGATTTATTAAGGAATAATTTTGTTCTATGATCTCTTAAATTGAAAGGAATAGGAAGGAACATTAAGGAAAATATATTCCTTATAAATGGTGTCAAATTTAAGGAACAAAGAGGAAATAACTATTCCCACTCATTCATTTGGTCACCATTTAGAGCCTAAGTATCCTACAAAATTTAGAGTGATAGGTTAAGCGCATAATATGCATTCCAAAAATATTTAGATAACAGTGATTTATGTAGATTACTTACTATAACCAAAGTAGATTCACTAACAAAATGTAGATTTCGATTTCCACTAAGCCATTTTTCGTAGAATGTAAAATCTGCAGTCCGTGAACAAAATATGATAATTTTATTTAAGCATTTTTAGAACCCAAAAAATACCTACATTGATATATGTATTTCTTCAATGGTTCCTATTTTTTTATAATTTTCTGTTTGTTTGTAAAACTATTTATTTGATTTATTTTGATAAATAGAAAGGGTATTAAAGGCAAAATTAGTAATTTTATATCCCATAAGGACAATGTAGGTGTTTTTTTGTCTTAAAAACAATTTTCCCTATATCTAATAGACCATTTTAGTTTTGGCTTGAAACATTTTGGGGACGTCTTCATAAAATGGATGAGACTAATACAAATGTGTTTTTGTTATGCTTTAACACATCCAACAGGGGAACCTGACTGATGGAAGAGAAATCGCGGTGAAAGTGTTGTCGGTTGGATCCCAACACGGGAAGGGACAATTTGTTGCAGAAATTATTGCAATTTCTTCAGTTATGCATCGCAACCTAGTAAAGCTTTTTGGGTGCTGCTATGAAGGAGATCATCGCTTGCTCGTATATGAGTATCTCCCAAATGGAAGTCTCGATCATGCACTATTTGGTAATGAACAGAAACATAACTTCTCTACAAAGCTGAATTACTCATTCGTGGGATGTTACAGGAGGGATTTTAAATCTTGATTGGTCAACCCGTTTTGAGATATGCATTGGAGTAGCCCGAGGTCTAGCCTACCTACACGAGGAGGCGAGTGTCCGTATAGTACACAGAGATGTGAAGGCCAGCAACATTTTGCTTGACTCTAAGATGCTCCCAAAAATTTCTGATTTTGGGCTTGCAAGGCTTTACGATGAAAAGAAAAGCCACATAAGTACCCGAGTGGCAGGAACTATGTACGCATTCCCAACCACAACTTTTTATTCTTTGCAACACTAATTTATATATGTGTATATATTTATAACACATATTGTTTGTATGAATGCAAGTGGATATCTTGCGCCAGAGTATGCCATGCGTGGAATCCTAACAGAGAAAACAGATGTGTATGCCTTTGGTATTGTGACTCTTGAGTTGGTGAGTGGAAGGAAAAACTCTGATGTGAACTTGGGGAATGAGAAAAAATATCTTCTTGAATGGGTACGTCCTTGCTTGTTAGTCAAATTTTTGATTGGAAAGGTATTTATCAAAAGTTGATATAATCTAGCAACATTGGTGTATACAGGCATGGAATCTACACGAGAATAGCCGTGAAGTTGAACTAATTGATCATAAGCTGACTGGATTCAACATGGAAGAAGTGAAACGCGTGATAGGAATTGCTTTGCTGTGCACATACTCATCTCATTCCTTGAGACCACCGATGTCAAAAGTGGTAGCTATGCTTTCAGGAGACCTTGAGGTCAGTGAGGTAACCTCTGAGCTAGGCTACCAAACCAACTTGAGATCTGATGACACCTCAAGCTCCTCTTTCAGCGCCTTTCAAACTAAAGAAACAGGCTCTTCTGCGTATAACTCGACGAGCTTTGTGATGCCCGGTGATAGCGGCTTTAAGCAAATGCTTGGAGTCAAGATCAATGAGGGGAGATGATAATGTGGCTTCTATCTATTATGGTCTATACATGTATAGACCTTTGTATATGTAACTATATGAGGATCACTATTTCCTTCTGTGGCTAGAGAAACATTTTTGTTTTTATTTAGTAATGATTTAAGCATTTCGTAATGAGTTTTTCCTCTAGTGAAATAATAATCCTAAAAAGTTTATTTTATTTGTGTTCCATGGCATAGGATTGTCTTGTTTCCTGAAGCAATTCCGCATGAGGGATTCATTGTGTGGCTTGTCACTAGAAACTGAGTATCAACAGGGGATCGTAAGAAAAGTTAGGGAATGACTTAGGCTTGTCTTCTTTTTGGGGAACCCGGCGAAATACAGGATCATTTGTTTTTCGCTTGTCCTTCTTCATATACAGTCTGGTCTACTATAGTTGCAAAGTTGTTGGGCTCACGAATTCATCCGGATTGGATTAGTACCATGAACTCTCTGATGCGCAATAGACTGTCAGAGTTGGATTCAACATTACTTAAAATGGCTTTTCAAACAACAATTTACTGGATATGGAGGGAGAGAAACAATAGGAGGCATCACAGCCCTGAAAAATCGGTTCACAGTCTGGCTCATACGATCCACTTAAGATTCATCACCGGCTACTTGCCTTACGACAAGGATGCGATGAAACTGCAAGAGAGGAAATTATCCAAGCTCTGTTTTTAAGATAAATGTGTTTGCTTGAATCTGCTTCTAGATAAGAGTTCTTCTAAAGCTAGAATTTAAGTTCTTTTGGTTTATAATGTTAAAGCCAAAAGTTTGTGAACTCTTCTTTTTATTGATAAATGAATATAACAGTTCAACAAAAAAAAAGTTCTAGCAGGGACTTGTAAAAGTCTAGTACGAAGTTAAAAGTGACGTCAACTTGTCCGCCAACTGGTCCATTACATTGTTGTGGCGTAAGGCTCTGGGTTCACTTATCATGTTTTGGGTGGTACATATGTAAGTCAATGATTATAAGTCAAGAGAGATAATGTAAATAAATAAATAAATAAAAAGACAATATTAAGAAAATATTGACGGAGACTATTACTATACATAACCAAAGCTAAGCTTTCCAGTGTAAAAGAGAGACAGAGAGAGAGAGAGAGTAAAATCCCCGCCCACGACAATGCACACGTCTATGCTCTTCACCGTCTGGTTCCTCTTGTGTGTCCCTGGTTCGGTTCACCTGGTTCGAGGTCAAAACCAAATCGGAGCCACTACTCAACCCGACGAAGGTCGCTGCTCTGTCATAGAACACTTGAAATAATTAATAAAAACTTGTTTGGTTTCAATAACTGACGGTTGGTGTGGTATAAAACAAAACAACAGCTGAAGCTTTGAACTCCATCTTCGCGGCTTGGAAAATCAGGGCGGCAAAGGACTGGAACACGAGCGGCGACCCTTGCTCCGGGGTAGCCATCGACGACAACATCAGCATCGATGACCAAGACTACAACCCTCTTATCAAATGTAACTGCGGTTTCCAAAACTCCACAATCTGCCGCATCACCGCCCTGTACAGTATATCCACTCTCTCTTTTCTTTGTCTCTGTATTTTAGCCACTGAATGTGCTGTTGTTTTTACTTCCACAGCAAGGTTTTTGAGATAGATGTTGTAGGACCTATACCTCCCCAGCTCTGGACTTTGACATTCCTCATCAATCTGTATAGTCTTTACCTTTTTTTTTTTTTAAGGACCTTTACTTTTTTCTTATTAACAGAATAGAGAGCCTATAAATGCATGCATATGCATTCATAATTGTACTTCAAAATCACATATGCCTCTTTCTGTCAGGAACCTCGGTCAAAATTATATTACAGGCTCCCTTTCTCCTGCAGTCGGAAATTTGACGAGAATGGAATGGCTGTAAGGCTGTTGATTGAATGAGACCATCTTCTTCTTTGTTTAATTTCTTGTATCTCACGCTCCAACTGTTTCTCAACTACCTCAGAACTTTTGGGATAAATGCCTTGTCTGGCCCCTTTCCCAAGGAAATTGGTTTGCTTACAAACTTGAAATCACTGTAAGCTTCTTAGAAACATCATAAATGTTAGATTTGATGCTTAGCATTGAACCTATCTTGTATATGCATGCAGTGGTATTGGTGTCAATAACTTCTCCGGTTCTATACCAGCTGAGATTGGGAATTGTACAAAACTATTGAATATGTGAGAATCTACAAAGTCCTTCTACCTAGTTTTTAGTTCAAATATGAAAACTTAATCTACAAAATCATCTACTCTTGTAAGCAGTTCTTACATGTTATTGCAGATACGCTGACAATTCTGGACTTAGTGGGGAAATACCCTTATCATTTGCAAATCTTGTCTTGCTGGAAGAAGTGTAAGATTTTATTTCATTGATATATGTGATGATTGTTTTTCTAGTTTTTAGATTTTTTGTTTTGTTTTTTTTTGATTTTGTAAAATATTTTAGTTTTTTTTTTAAAACATAAATAGTAACTTTAGATTTTTGTTATATTTTTTTGACTTTTACTATTAAATTTAATAAAATGAAAAATATAATGATAGTAAAATAATTATTTTGAAAATAATAAAATATAAAATACTGTCATCAAAACACACATAATTTTTTTAAAAAAATTACAAAATAAAACATTATGAATCCCATATAGATACATAAATTTAATAATACATATATTTATGCCATAAATATATTAGAATAAAATTCAATTATATATGTATACATAATTTTTATATATAATTATATACTTTATATTATAAACGCGTACATATAATATATGTGGAAATCCGTACAATGAGTAGACACAATTTTAAAAATAAAAATTTAAATTAATTATATATATACTAGGTGATTCTCCCGTGCTCATGTAATGATATAAATAGTTATAAATAATTATATTATAATAAGTTAATTATCATAATCTATATGTATAAAATTAAATAGAATAATATATTTATATAAATTATGTTGTTATCTTAATTAAATATGTGATTTTATGTATAAGATAATAAGAGTTTAGATCAGTTCAATTTTTCATTTTTGGTATATTAGGTAATTATATCAATTTTTAATTGAATCATAATTTATTTTTGTTTAAAATATATTAAAATAAAATTATTTTAATTATATTTAGTTTTATTTATTCTATTAATTTGTAAAAAATATTTTATACACAATCTGTATAATTAAATATATTATTTTAGGAAGAAGTAGATAAATAAAAACTAAGTGTTAATTTAATTAGAGTCCCAATAACCAATATAATTACTGATGTTCTAAAGAGTAATACACATATTTAAATATTTATAAAGAAAGAAATCATAATAACTGGTTAAACTTTATTTGTTTTCAATTGTTTATAAAATTTTGAGATGGTTTGTATTTTATATATATGATTTTTTTTAATTATATTGTTAACTTGGTTTGACATATAATTTTACGTACGTATAAGAATTTGTACCAAATTCATTAATTATTTTAAAACATATTTAATTGCAACAATTCTTCGAAATTGAACTAACTTTTTTTTGTTCTAATTAAGCTAAATGTGAATAATTAGTTCTTTTCATTTTGTGTGGTTATTCATCTTACATTTGTAAGTATATATTCATAAAATTGTATATAATTAGATATATATTATCTAAAACTAAAACTAAAAATAAAATATTTATTTTCCACTTTAAAATTAAATATTTAGAAACCTTATTTTAAAAGGAAAATAATAGATATTTTTAATCCATAAATTGTTTTAAAAAGTCATACTTACTAAAATAATAATATCAAATAAATATATAATATAATTTTATGTACAACTGATTCCATATATATATATATATATATATATATATATATTTTAAAAAACAGAAAATCAACAATATTTTTAATAGGTAATTATTTGTTAATAATTAGTAGATATATACTACTGACTTTTGAAAAATAATGTAATATACAGTTTCAAATTCAAACTTTTTTAATCTTTTTAATTTTTGAATATTTTTTCAATTTTTTTTCAATTTTTTTTAAATTAGAAAATTCTTTTTAAGACTATTTAAAAGAATATTTTGAATTTAAAATATTTATTTATATATTTATTAAAATTCTAAACTCCATCTTTCACATCTAAATACTAAATCTAGATTAGTTAATCATAAAGTTATAAATGTTTATTTACCTCTTTAAAACTAAAAGTAAATATGGTTAAGGTAAACATGAAAAGTGGTATTAAAAATGTGATAGTTTAAGCAGTTTCTCCTAAGGTTATCAATCATAATTAGCCATTTTGAGAATTAGAATTAGTGCGACATGTAGAACATTAACTTCTAAAATATTATTATAGTAATATTCATTAATAGCTAACTAAAAATAGTGATTATGTATGTAGAATTAAATATATATGCATTAATTTATGTAAAATAGAATTAAATAATAGTGGCAAGTTTATTTTTTTGAAGTAAAATTTAACAATGTTTATAAAATTGTAGTAAATCTAAGTCTACACATATGGTATAGTATATAAATAATAGTTAAATTTTTATTTCAACAAAAAAAACTAATTATATTTTTAAGATAATGTCAAATGAATAAAATTTATTTTATTCAACTATTTATATAAAATTTATTCTCTCCGTTTCAAAAAGATACATATTTTAGACTTTTCACATATATTAAGAAAACACATTAAAATTTGATTGTAAATGCATTGTTTTTTGTAAATAATAATTTTTCATAACTTTTAGCCAATAAAAATCTAATAAACATTATTAATTTTTTAAAAAATTTACAATTTTTTATTAAATAATACATTGAAAAGATAAAAAATGTATATTTTTGAATTTTTTTTTTATAGAATATAGATCTTTCTGAAACGGAGGGAGTAATAGCTAAGTTTTTAAAATATAAAACTAAACTAAATTGTAACAAATTTACAATACATAGGCCTAACAACTTTATATAATTAATCTACTATGACATTTATGTTACTAAATATTGATTAAAACATTAATAAATTAACTTACCTTAACAACTCCAATTGTTTCGAAATATAGTGTAGGTAAACTGCAAATGTTCAGAAAAGTAGTGTATTTTTGAGGTGCTTGTGTTTTTAGTGTCTTTTTAGAGTATTAGATGTAGATCTTACATAGTACATTATATCACTAATATTATTGATTTAAAAAAAAAAAATCATTTTTTTGGTCTTTAGTTGTAGGGAGAAAACCAAAAGAATATGGATTCTGGGTTTTAAAAAGAAAGTAGTTTAAAGAATCAAAAACTAGTTTTCCTGAAAAAAATAGAAAATCTATTTGACCAAAATCTTGATTGGCTAAAAAATAGTTCTTAGAAATTCAAAAACCAAAAACTACTTTATAAACAATAGTGTAAAAATGGATTTCTATATTTTTGTAATGGTGTGGTGTTTTCCTTAATGTTTGTACCAGTTGGTTTAACAATCTGGACGTTACTGGTCGTATACCGGAGTTTATAGGAAAATGGACCAAACTTACTACCTTGTAAGAATGACTTCAATTTTACAGTTATATATTAATGTAGTTGTTTAATATATTTTATTTTGCTCTTACCATGACACTTTAATTTTGGGTTGACCCGCACTCGCCCCGCGAAAAAAAATCTCAACCTGCACCCGTTCCGTGATTCACGAAAATCCAAATTACTCGATCGATCTGCATCCGCTCCGCGGCGGATCAAACGGGACGGGTCCCGCAGGTTGACTCAAAAATTCTTAGCTCTAATTGCTACACATGTTTTACTGCAGGAAAATTCTAGGAACTAGCTTAAGTGGTCCGATACCGTCGTCATTTTCCAACTTAATTTCTTTGAGAGAACTGTATGTCTCGTTGCACTTGTTTCAGAATCATTCTTGTTTACTATTTTCTCTTTCTTTCCCTCTCTCCTTGACGCAGTGCATCTTAACGCCACCCACATAATCCTGTTCTAAATGTAGGAGTATTGGTGATATACCCAATGGAGGTTCTCTTGAGTTCATCAAAGACATGAAATCTTTAAGTATATTGTAAGACAACAATTCATACTCCATTTCTGGATTTGTTTCCCTCTCCTCCTTAAGTGTATTTAACGTTAATTATATGTGTCTCAGAGTATTAAGGAATAGCAATCTCACTGGAACAATACCCTCCAATATCGCGGAATACTCAAGTCTGCAACAAGTGTAAGTACAGCATATGTCCCCCATTCGTTGAACTTAATGTGTTACCGTGTAATTCGTGTCTGTTTTCTAGAGATTTAAGCTTCAACAAACTAAGTGGACCAATTCCGGATTCAATTTTCAACTTAAAGAAACTTACTCACTTGTAAGTTTTCGACATCTTTTGGGTCCTCATGTTCGCATTCACCAGTGATAACTGTGGAAAATTTTGTTGTCTTCATACTAGGTTTCTGGGAAACAACACGTTGAATGGTTCGTTGCCCACTCAAAAGAGCCAGACTTTGATCAATGTGTGAGTTATAAAGTCCTTTATATTTGATCATATTTGAAAGCCATAAAGTCCTGATACAGACTCAAGTTTGTGCTAGATAATCAAGAAACTGTTTTGAAATATTTAACATATGTAGATCCTAATCAATCTCTTTTATTACTTCAGAGATGTTTCGTACAATGATTTATCTGGTAGTCTTCCTTCATGGGTCAGCTTACCACATTTGAAACTGTAAGTAAACAAAATACTAAGGGTTGTGTTTAATATATGGTTTGAAACGATTTGTAATTAAGTGACCAGTTTTATGTTATTTAAAGATAAATCATCTATTATTCAAACATGATTTTTTTTAAAATCAATGTTATTAACCTTGTTATTCTAAAATTTATTTCTAAATCCATTGTAATTGAAATATTATAGGTAGTGGATTTTGGGAGATAAATTGTGATTTTACAGTATTTTGATTGGATTTTTTAGTTAAAACATATAACACAAATTATATGTATTAATGAATTTCTAGATTATTTTCACTAAAATCATATGAACTTGTCTAACTTATCGAAAATCAATAGTCTAAAAGACTAAAACTAAGTAAATCAAATCTTACCAAAAAATTTCAAATAGAATACGCCATAATATTTGTACTTACTGTATATTCATGGTGTTTTATAATCCTAAAAAAATTTACTTCTTTTTTTATATGGCAATTCTCTTAAATAACATTATTTTAAATTTTTGTCACAAAATAGTTCTCAAAGAAAAAAATAACTAAACTAACCTTTTTTTTTATTTTGAAACCCTAACTCCAAAACCTCACCCTTAACTCTAAAACTTAAGTCTAGAATAGTTAATCCCTAGGAATATAAATGTATATTTACCTCTTTAATAAAATATTTTGATCATTTTTCTTCTTTGTGTGTTATTTTTGTGACAAAAATTTTTTTAGTGTTATCCAAGAGTATTTCTCTTTCTTTTCTTATATGAAATATTTATTATGATCATAAAAAATGTTATGTTATTTGTGCAGCAACCTTGTTGCTAACAATTTCACCTTGGAAAGTCTTGACAAGAGGTGATTTTATTCAATGTGTTCTTATTGATGCCTGAAATTCCAATTTCTTTTTTTTTTTCTCTTCTTTCAAACCTGCTTTCATTTTGTTAAAAGAGGTTTACCAGGACTGAAGTGCCTGCAGAAGAACTTCCCCTGCAATCGAGGCAAAGGAATCTGTAAGCCTGACAAAAATATATCATCATACCGTTGTTCTAAACTGTGCTTGTACTTTCTGTGAAAAAATGATTTGCTTAAGATTTTCTCTATTGACTGGTGTCTAGATTCTGATTTTTTTATCAACTGCGGAGGGCCACAAATACGGTCTGTTACCGGAAAAGTATTTGAGAGGGAAAATGAGGATCTTGGATCAGCTTCATCTACAGTGAGTTATTATCAGAGATGGGCAGTCAGTAGTGTAGGACGTTTTGCCGGGAAGAGCAATAATATGTGGGTTAGCAACAGTATGGACTCAGAGCTTTTTCAGTCAGCAAGACATTCTTCATCTTCTCTAAGGTATTATGGGTTGGGACTAGAAAATGGAGGTTATACTGTAACACTTCAGTTTGCTGAAATAGATATTATTGGTTCAAACTCGTGGAGAGGTTTAGGAACACGACGTTTCAACATCTATGTCCAGGTCTGTT